>LPNX010354822.1:230474-302663 GCA_001517045.1 Pseudotsuga menziesii
ATGGTGATGATGATGATGAAGATGATGATGACAATGATGTTGATGATGAAGATGATGATGACGACGATGTTGATGATGAAGATGATGATGAAGATGATGATGATGATGTTGATGATGATGATGATGATGGTCATGATGATGATGACAATGATAATGATGAAGATGATGATGATTATGATGATGATGATGATGATGATGATGATGATGATGACAATGATGAAGATGATGATGGTGAGGATGATGGTGATGATGATGATGACAATGTCGATGATGATGATGATGATGATGATGATGATGATGATGTTGATGATGATGATGACAATGAAGACGATGACATTGATGGTGCTGATGATGATGATGTTGATGATGATGACGACAATGAAGAAGATGACATTGATGGTGGTGATGATGACGATGAAGATGATGATGGTGATGATGATGATGATGAAGATGAGGATGATGAAAATGACGATGACGACGACGACGACGATGATGATGATGATGGCGATGATGATGATGATGATGACAATGTCGATGATGATGACAATGATGATGTTGATGATGATGACGACAATGAAGATGATGACATTGATGGTGGTGATGGTGACGATGAAAATGATGATGGTGACGATGATGACGATGAAGATGATGACGATGATGACAATGAACATGATGATGATGATGATGATGAAAATGAAGATGATGGCATTGATGGTGGTGACGATGACAACGATGATGATGATGATCTCCTATCTGTAAATATATGATCTCATTAATGTTAGTAACTCTTTTTTTTAAATAAGATAAAATAACAAGTATAATTAAATATTTGCCTTTCAATATATTTCATCATCATCTTCATCCAAGTCATCATCTTTATCATCATATCCAGATTCAATATTATAAGGATTGGCCATATCATCATCGTCATCTAAGTTAGTTGCGTTCGTCATGTCATCGTCAACATAATCTTCATGGGAATTGTCTCCTACATCATCTGATTCAAATAATTCTTGGGCATCTTCTGCTGGATCATCTTGATCATCTAACTCATCATGTTGATCATGCTCTTCATAATCGTCTTCTTCTTCCATAGTACCCTCTTCATTACCTTCGTTTAGGTTATACTTTGCCAGCCTTCCCCTTGGATCGTGTCTCACAACAAATGACCAGCCTGCTTTGCCTGGAACCTCTGAGTAAAATACATGTTCACATTGTCTTGGAAGAACTTAGGGCTCTATTCCTGGCTCAAATAACCTTGTATTTACCATGGTAAATACATTATCATGTTCAATAATAGTTCTATCGAGATCATGTTGATTCAATCATAACCTGTACCATTTGAAAACAAACATAACTATCTTGAAGGATTTAAATTCACACTGTAGAATATCTTCCAAATACCCATAGTATCGATTTTTTGAGAGTTATGAAGTCACTTCCAAATGAAACATTGGTCACCTCAAAGACTCCATAAATCCCACAATCTGATGTTTTCTTTGTTTCATCCAATTTTTTGATGCAATATCTACAACCATTACAGACCATAGCCTTATGGTGTTTTACCTACAACAAGCAATACATAGAATGATTACATAACATTCAATATTTATGCATCCATACATGGAAAAGAACAACAAAATGTAATTTGCAAAATAACAGATTTAGAGTGATTGATTAATATGCTTTCTTGCTTATCTTTTAAACCATATGATAAATTGATTTCCATTTCTGTAAGATTTGTATCTCCATTGCGATGTGATACTTTTTTACCAATGAAGCCACACCTTCCCATGATATTCCATGACCCGATTGTTCGCATCGTTCTATCCATACCTTCATCCATTCAATATTTTTTGTGATGTATAAATGAATTGCATCCCACTCTTGACCAACTGCATGATGACAATAAACATTAAAATTCAAGACATATGTAAATTTTCTAAACAAAGTATATGCTCTTAAGTGATGCAATAAATTGTATATGAAATTAGAATATGTACGATATAATTAACATCCACTAGCTAATAATTACCTTTCACCTTCCTCGATCTACCTTTCCCCTTTAGGTACTCCCCTTCAAAATAGTTATTGGAGCCCAGATCACAAATGCAACGTAAATTGAGCTTTGACGCTAACTTAGGAAGATATTCACTAACATACAACATGTTTTGGTATACCATATATCCTTCCATCATAGAACCCTCAGCATGTGCTCGTTGTCTCACCAAACCCTTCATAAAATTCAAGTGACTCTCAACCATCCACATGGACCTTGAGTGCACAGGTCCACATAATTCAATCTCCTCAACTTGGTGTATGAGGTAGTGTTCTTGTGCATTGAAAAATGTCAGAGGTAGATGCTTCTGCATTTCACACATGAGACGAGGAATTTCTCTCCTCCAATACTTTACATCTTCTTTATGTATTTATTTAGATGTCAACCATCTACAAGTGACGCAACCCAATAACGATAATTAACAAAAAAACATTAAATTACATAACATGAATTATTGCACAAGCAACTAATTGATAGTTACCTCATGTATTTCCCAAGATTATATATAACTTGTTTGGCATTGTCATTGAAGTTGTCCAGGAGAGAGAGAGGTAGAACATATTGTATCAATATACAAACCACGTCATTTTTAAACTAAGATTATACAAACAAAAAAACAAATTTATGCAATCAAATGAAAAAAAAATATATGGACATAACAATAATAATTACCTTGATGAAGACGTGCCAATCATGCATTTTGACCCCCGCAAAATCACCTTTTTTTGTTATGATATTCTTCAAGTTCTCACAAAATCTGGTGGGAAATTTAAATTTTCGCATTACTTCTTTAAATACATTACTTTGTTGCTCCATAAAAATCCATGGAATTGAGTTTATATTAATTTAATCTCTGTTGCTATGAAATTGAATGACATCTTTCATTTCATGGTTTCCTTCTTGAATGTCTTTGCAAGCTTTCACAATTTTATCTTTCTCGCTCCTTATCTCCAGTAGTTGCCATAATGTTTCAGTCACATTCTTTCCAATATGCATTGTATCAAATAGATGAGCAATTTGTAGGTGCTCATAGTAGGGAAACCTACTGAATTGTATAGGATAACTTTTCATTCCTCGTGGAATCCCATTAATGTCTTCATGATCACGAAGGACATCGTGAATATTTGTTAGTAACTAAATTATAGAAATCAATTATGGACACTACAGAAAACAACTCACAATAAAACTTAAAATACATAACAATTCATATACGATGATCCATACGTACCAGCTTAACAATTTCTATTATATTGCATCTTCCAAAGGTGAGGTGTCATTCTCTGTGGTTTTAATGTAGTCTCTTGCTTCCCATTGAAAAGATTTTTTTCAGTTGTTCTATACCTGTGATTCTTAGAGATAAAATGCCTATACTCATGAAACACCTCCTTTCTTAAGCCTTTTTAGCGACGAGATTTGATCTTAGGACCACAAACTGGACATGCAAATTTACCCTTTGTCTGAAGACCTACAATATAAAGATATGGAATATCTATGTCAATTATAATTATATAAAAACTATATTAACTACTTCATATAATTAAATGCAATTAAGGTGGAACTTAAAAATACAAACCACAAAAATGGGTTAACCCTAGGGCATCATGTATTGTCCATACAACCATTGCATGGAATTGAAATTGCCTTTGTCATATTGGTCTAGATATGTCATACATAGTGATGCCATTCCATAACTTCAGTAGCTGGGCTATAAGAGGTTCGATATATACATTCATATATTTGACTTGGAACTTACCTGATTTATTTGAAGTACATATAAATAAATATAATTATGAGAACCATTAATATATATAAACCATGCACAAGAGTAAAATAAAAATATATATGACATTAGGAAACATAATACGACAAATGAGATGTCACAACTACATTATAAATAAAACAGTTGTAGACACAAATTACCTGGAATAATCATTGACAACATTATGTTCTCCCTCTTTATTGAAAACCAGGGAGGAATGTTATTGTTGATAACAAAAATAGGCCACACCGTGTAAATGGATTTCATCTGTACAAATCGATTAACACCATCTACTGCCAAAGAAACCCTAAAATTATGGGGTTATTCTTTAAAGTGAGGCCACTTTTCCTCCATATCTCTAAATGCAGAACCATCTTTAGGAATTCGAATAACATCACCTTGACTTCTGTTTCTAGCATGGTAATCCATAAATTGCGCTATGTTTTTGCACCTGAACAGTTGTTGCAAATGTGGAATGATGGGAATATAATAGAGAACCTTTTGAGGCACCTTTTTGTTACTTGATCTATATGATATCTACTTATATGGCATTCTGAACATTCTATTGAAAATTCATGCTGATTATAATATATAACATGGTCATTGGGGCATGCATGAATTGCTTCATAATGCATTCCGATCTCTTTCATGATGGAAGATAAATCTCGATATGTGCGAGGTAAAATATTTGATGGTGGTAACAAAAATTCAGCTATCAAGCTACACCAAATAAAAATAAAAATAGAGTTAATATAATATATAAATAATATTAACGAAACACACTTCAACCATATTAATTTGAATTATGAATTAACAATACAATTATTAGAGGAATAAAGATAAAATTTATCATGATCGTATATATGTGATGGATTATTTTACATACCTTAGCATCCGTGTGATTGATATGTTTGAAAGACCATTCATAACCTTCAAGTTCATTATCAACAATATAGCAGAGAGAATATTTGTTTTGGAGCCTTCATAAAGGGGTTCGTATGCCTTATCAAGAAGAGGTATATCGTGAACATCATCAAAGTCATCAATATTTTCATTATCATTGTCATCGTCATCATCCATTCTAACATTAAATGAATAATGGATCAATGTACTTGTACCATCATATTCAACTACGTTATCAGTATGACCATCTTCTTCAATATGATCAATCACTTGTTCTCCATTAAACATAGACACTCCATGATCCTCCGGTACTTGTTCTGAAAGCACTTCCTCTGGACGATATGTCGTAGGATGTATTTCATTTATAAATACATGAATACATGAATAGTTAATATAGGAAATATTAAGATAATACATGCATTTAGCAAAGAAAAAAATAAAAAATAAAAATTATAATGCTAAACCTACAAATGGACGATATTCATCCCCCCCCCCTCAACGTGTCCATGTTCCCTACAATGTTTTGTGGTTGTTGTGATCAATATTCTTCTCCTCTTAAATCCCCTGCATTGACTACATGGACAATAACATTTCCCATCACCCCTTCATTTCGTTGCATCCCATAGTCTAGCAAGCAATTGTCAATTTTATTTTGGATCATGAATATTTCTATTTGACATTTTTTCACAAACTTCATGAATGAATACAATCGACAATATTAAAAAATCAAGTTCCACGAATCACAAATTTCTCAAACGGTGCTTTTTGGAAGAATAAAAAATTCCCACAAACTGTCTGTCGAAGAAAAAAAAATCCCCAAACCGGTCGTTGAAGAATAAAACAATTCCTCAAACCTTTTGTCAAGGAATAAACAATTTCCGCAAACCGTTTGTCGAGGAATAAATAATTTCTGCAAACCATCCGTCGCTTCTATAGCAAACATGTCAAAATGTTTAAAATTATTTATATTTATAATTCCGTGGTCATCGGATATCCGACAACATGAACCTAGTTATCGTTGCAAGTAATCCTTTTTCCAACTTCAAACAAGTATCATGGGATCGTCAAAATTTTGACAATAACACCTTCCCTTTTTGTTGTGAATCCAATGACCATCGCTTACAAATACATCGCAAATCCGATGGGGTGACATCGCAAATCCAAAGACAATGTCCATCGCAAAGCCTACGA
Source organism: Pseudotsuga menziesii (assembly GCA_001517045.1). Taxonomy (NCBI): domain Eukaryota; kingdom Viridiplantae; phylum Streptophyta; class Pinopsida; order Pinales; family Pinaceae; genus Pseudotsuga; species Pseudotsuga menziesii. Next base: position 236,387 of record LPNX010354822.1, read on the forward strand.
TGCGTAAAGTCAAAAATTAGATGACCCTACAAGATGACAAAAAAAATTCGGAACGTACAGTATTTTTCATCATTGCAATCCAACACAATCGTAATATACATTGAATGTCATTGGATTCTGTCATCATATTTTGGGCTCAAATGTTGTTGTGTTTGCTTGGATTTAAACAAGATCACTCATCTTATTTTTACCCACAAACGAATGGACAAGCCTGAAGTCGTAAATAATACTTTGAAAACCATTCTAAAAAGGACTGCTAACACAAGTAGATTAGACTGGCACATAATGTTGTATCTGGAACTTTGGTCATACCAAACTACGATCAAAACTTCCATGGGATTTTCACCTTTCCAACTCATTCATGGGGTGGAAGAAGTCACACTTATAAAATGCGAAATACCATCTTTAAAAATTGCACTACAATTATTTCCTGAAACTTCTACTCTAAAAGAGTGCTTGTTGAATATGGAACACCTGTATGAGCAACGCAAAGATGTGCTTATAACAAATGAGGCACATAAGAAATGAGTCAATAACCAGCATGACAAGTCTGTTAAACCTATGGTGTTCTCTGAAGGAGACCTTGTTTTGGTTTATGACCAAGATAAGGAACCATTGGGGGCAAGAAAATTTAAATGAATGGGGTTAGGATCATATATTGTGCCTAAAGTCTTAAAGAGGGGAGAGTATGAATTGATAGATTACGATGGAAATAAGTTGTCGGAGCCCCGAAACGGGATATACTCGAAAAAGTATTATGATTAGGATACATGATTTTTCTTGTATGTATTTGTATAATTTTGTAAATAGTTATATTAGTATTTATAATGTAAATATGGTGTTGTTTAAATTATCCATGGAGAGATTCATAGGATTCACTGATGGCACAAGTCGTTACACTTGCAGCCTTGCTTCAGCTGCTTGGGTCATATACGCACACATATGACAACTAGTTACCACGAGAGGTGAATTTTTAGGTCCTACAAATAATAATATGATTGAGTACAGTGTGGTCATTAAGCTTCTAGGGGAAGCTGCTTTACATGGTATTACGTGTCTTGAGGTTAGACTAGATTCTCAGTTAGTAGTCTCAGCTTAATGGTGATTATCAGGTGAGACATCCTACTTTACTACATCGATTCTTACGAATTATATTACTTGAGATAAATTTTGATCATATTATATAAAAACCCATTCCAAGAGATCAAAATTCAGTAACTGACTCATAAGAAAATTATATCCTTGATTGGCATGTGTCACACATATTGTAAAAAATACTCTGATTTATAAATAGAAACACCTGTAAATAAGTTTATGTGTGTGTGTGCATAAAAGGTCCATAAAATCGAGTCCTGGTCCAAAAGATCCTATCATAAATACATCAAAATACAAAAATGGGATCATAATCCCTCAAGTTGCTAAAAACTACGGATACTTTGTAGCCTCAGCTACCTCCGCTATAGTGTCTCGGTAACAAAGTATTGTCCTAGACACCTTTCAAAGGAGTCGTAACCATGAAGGGGGAACGCCCACTACATGATCCTACATGTCAATAGATATCATCTCCATCCTCAGAGTAGGAATGTCATGGGTAAGACAAGCCAACTTTCCCTCCACAACTCGAAGCATGGAATCAGCACCACCTCCCTCGACTGGTCACACGTAGGTCCTCGGATGGCCATCCGATTGAACCGGTCCAATATATGCATCACATAATCTCGACTTAGACTCTTAAAAGCTACGTATTTATATACACTTATTCAAAAATAAATTCATAAATATCAAATATATGAAAAAAAATACTTACCCGTCTCTCCCCATGCCTCTCAGGGAGGTAGCGCAAGCTCGTGATCATCGCGGAAGTCTGACCCGACACAAGGAAACTGCTTGAAAGCCGGTACCTGTCAAATCCACCATGGGTAGAAATCATCATCATATTCTCCTAGGAACTCACCACCGCCTTGTCGAGAAAATACATCTCCCCATCGTGTGAGTCTAGGATCACCCTGGGGCTCAGTGTTGGAACATGCTCGAAGAAGAAGGCTATTAGGACACATGGGTATCCAAAATTATTCTTCTTTCCAAGTTTTCAATCTGTAAGTTGTTTCTACATGTTGATAATAATACTAGAACACCAATCGAATACCACGTTCCTCAAGCATTCCACCCCCAAATGCATATGCATATTTACTCACTTTAGGGGTGTGCACATATTCTGCTCCATTAATCTATATTATAGGAGAATAATTCAATGTTAATGAATATGTTTAATTATTATGTTTATTTTTATAAATTTGTGCTTTTGATAAAGATTCTTTATATCACAAAAAAATCCATAGAGCAATTCACATTTTAGTTATGGTCATTCAATATTTAGTTAGATCATAATTTAAAAATTAAATTATTATTATAAATGTTATATTAACAACATTAAAAATTTAAAACACTAACACAATATAAAGTTATTTTAATTTCGATTCAATCCAATATATCATGGTACAAATCTCCTAAAAATAAATTGTGGTTGTGATAAGTTTATTTTAAAATATTACATAAATATCTAAAATTATATATATTAAAAAAAACAAAAACAAAACATAATATTACATAAATAGATAAATAAACAAATTAAAAAAAAACATAAGTCTTATTTTCATTTTTCAGATTTGAGTGTGAAACTGAATTCTTAAATTTGGAATTGCCTACAAAACCCATGAATTGGTCACAAAACCTAAACCCTATGAAATAATGGTTTGATTTTGGTACCAAATTTTAGGTTTCTTGAGACCATAGCGAAGCCAATGAGAGGTCCAAGGAAGGACCGATTACAGCGGCAACGATGGTCTTCTCATTTTCCTCATTAAGGTGCAAAGACAACCTCATTATAATCCCATCAATCTCCATAGCATCCATATTTGTGTGTGAGGAGATATCATGGAACCTCATCTCAATCTACAAAACCCCATTTATAACAAATTCCTCTACTCCACTATCAACAGAACCAGAAAAAACTACAAACCCTAAATACTTCCTTTGCATTGGCCTTGTCCTCTTCTGGATAGTTCTAAAGTTGTGTAACCAGATCATTATAGTCGAGCAATTATAACCTTGGCATGCATATTGTAACATGAAGTTGAAAAACATGGCGGTGGATTCTCAACTTATAGAAGCCAAGGAATTTGTTCCTTACACAAAGCAAATCATCCATCAGGGCCTCAATATATTGATCTTGAAAGAAGGGGAATCATGTTAGGCACCATTTCCTGAAGATGAAGACGAGGGTGAGATTTCTAACACACATACACTCATTTTTTGTTTTCCAAATGCTTTGTTCAATGTAGCAGAAAACTATCAAGTATATTCATATATGCAAATGCTTGCATTGCAGTACATTACTATGGTACTCTTTTGGATGGAACCTATTTTGATTCCATTAATCCAAAACAACCCATTCCTTGGAAAAACAACCTTAATAAACTTATTTTTGACAAATGAAGGGTAGAACATCATAGTACAATCTCAATTACAATGTGTTTTTTAATGAATAGCCGTTATAGACAAATGGCATATTATATGTATCTGTCCTTTTAACTCAAGTCCTTTGCAATAAAATGACACAATTTCAATCACACCATTGATGCAACATGTTAACCTTGAAAAAATTGGTATGCCACATTACATGTGACCTAACATTAACCTATGGAAAGGATTCTAGGTTACATATTTTCTTTGTTTCCTAAGTTTATTACTTATGTACATGAGATGCATAATGTCGACACATGTTACTTTTGAGTTGTCTATTTCATTGTTAGTATGCTTTTTTGTTCTACCCTCGATTTTTAGAGTACATGATCAACATAAAACATGGGTAAATGGGTCTATTGTTATCTTTTAATTGGAAATTAAACTCCTTAATAAAAACATATATTTTAATTGAAAATTAAAGTTTTACAATATCAATTACATCATTCACGCAACATGTTGACCTTGCAAAATTTTGTATGTTGCACTACGTGTGTCATGGCACTAACCTTCAAAAAGGATTCTAGGTTCCCATGTTTGTATGTTTCTTAAGTTTATCACTTAATGTAGTTTAAGTGCATAATGTTGGCACATGTTACTTTTGAATTGTTTATGCCAATCTTAGTAGATTTTTGTGTTCCACCCTCCATTTTCAATGCACATGATCAACCAAAAACATGGGTAAATGATTTATTGTTATCTTTTAATTGGAAATTAAACTTATTAATAAAAACATGTCTTTTAATTAAAAATTAAATTCTTTAATAAAAATATTATTAAAGAAGGGTATTTTTTAATTATAACATCATTGTTAAAGGGTTAGTGTTTCACTAAGACGTTGTCTGGCCCATGAGATAAAATTTCAAAACATACAAAAAAATTAGTTGGAAACGAAAAAAGTGAAATGGAATTCCAAAAACAAATAGTTGAAAGGGAAAAATATGAAATGAAATTCCAAAAAAAATTAATTGGAAGGGGAAAATATGAAATGAATTTCCAACCATGAGGGCGAGGCCCATACAAGAAAACATAGTTCTTGGTGCCCTGTGTCTGCAAGAAAACATAGTTCTTGGTGTTGTCCATTGCAGGAGGTTGTGAGGTGCCACGTCAAGCATATTTTGAATTGAAGAAATTGCTCATCTTTGAGTATGTTTTCAGAACTCAAGATCTTGATTAGATAGGGTTTGTAGGATTTGTACAAAATTGGGGGAGAATCTGATGTTTGATCACATAGAGACTCAATACCAGGGTTTTAGCGGAAGCAAACACGTGATTCATCGGGATTTGGAACTAGAATGGATGTTGTGGACTTTGGATTTCTTGCGTATGGATACACATTTGGGAAAAATGGTTCAATGTGGATCATCTGCACCTGTTTTTTTCTTTTCGTTGTCTCTGAATCTGCTTCGGCTCCTTTCAAGTATTTATTTTAACTAGAAGGTGTGTTGGGCGAGATGATGCTAGTGTTTATGGGTGAACTGCTGGAACTGCATAATTAATTGGTAAAGGTATTGCCCTTCCATAGGCTCCCTATAATAAACTTAGTATGCAGGGTATGTATCTTGAAATACAATTGTCTCGGGTAAGGCCATATTCGTTTCAAATTCGATTGCTTTGACTCATAACCCGTTAAGGGACTTGTTTAAGAACCTTATACAATTCAAGTGCCAATGATCCATATTCAGATCAATAGACATTTTTTCGAGTCTCACTGGTTTATAAAAAACTACGAACAAGGCATGTCCTATGTTACCTTCGCCTAGTTTCATTATGACAGCAGGTATTTCATCATAGATGAGAAAGATAGAAGCCGCTATGTATGGTGTATTTAAAAGGGCAATGTCATGGATTTCCCAGATGGATATATTCATCTGTAATTTCGATGGCTAAAGCATCTATTGTTTCGAGGGACTATTAGATGTTGGATTAGAGCTGCATGGTTTTTTATGATTGCAAGTCACAGTTTACAATATTCAATTGACCACACTACTACATTGTTTCACATTGTCCTTAGGGTAGAGTCCAAGGCTGACAGGTTCAGATTGTGAAATTTTCAAAAGGGATTGGGATGGACCACAGAGACTATCCTAACACTCAATGCCTCTAGAAATAAATTGGTGATGACATATAGGTGTCTGAAGAGGGGTTGAACTGTAGAGATGAAATGAGACTTGTGCGGGGACTAGGAATGGAAACTCCTAAAAAAAATTGTGAGGACAAGTATCTCAGCCTAAGATCAAGCATAGGTTTGTGGTCTCACTGATCTAGGAAGTATCCTGGGTCTCTTCCTGCAACTTTTCTCTTAGGGGGTATAGCTAGAGAGCAAACGAATAACAAATCCATTCACAAAACTAATAGAAGAAAATGCTTCCAAAGGTTTTGTTATGTGTTGTTTCTTTCATTTGTATATGTGGCTTTGTGTTGTTTCTTCTATTTGTTATGTATTTTTTCTTTCATTTGTATATGTGGCTCTGTGTTGTGACTATTCGTGTAGTTTCTATGTTTTCATTTGGAACATTTAGTCTGCATGTGTTTCCTTTCTGTGTTTTTGTTTTGGACATTCAATCTGTGTTTGTTGTTAAATGATGGGTCTAAGAGAGACGGTCGCAGCTAGGCAAACATATCTTTTTGCCAACAGGTCTTTGGATGAACAAAAAAATAGAGGCGTTGTGATGGTTGCACGATATGATGATGATATGTACCGGCCTCAATCATGATGGTGATGGTGAATGTTGGGCTTAGGGCAGACCCGAGTTCTTATACTTTTATCTTCGCACCAATAAAGAGACCCACAGTGTTGGCCCTTTCGGCAACAACCTGCGAACAGGTTGCAGTCTCACCCGAAACAGCTATGGGGTGCCGCAGAATCAGGTTTCTGCATTCAAAAGAGGGATATTATTGTACCTTTAGTCTTAACAAATAATAATCATACAATACAGAGCTTCGATATTCATTTAAATAGCTTTGCAGTTTGGATAAAAAGACAGTTACTTGCTTAACCCTTAACTGGGAATTCACAGCGAAGTTAATACTTAACAGTTTATCTTACTTTATCATTCATCTACTTATCAAATGCATAAAACATAACAGGAAAAAAATAACAAAAACCACCACGACACAAGATATACATGGTTCACCCCCAATGTAGGGGCTACGTCCACAGAACTGCGTTTTTATTCAACTCTTTATAAACACACAGTTCTGATCTACGCACTCAGCTGTACATCTTCTCAACACCCAAAAACTGCGCACTTAGCTGCAGATCCTTTCTTCCAACACCCTCTACGCACTCAGCTGCAGAGGTCGTCCACGCACTCAGCTGGGACTTAACCTCAACCCCAAAAATAGACCTTAGCTTCTTCGAATCAAATTATCATCATACAAAAACCTTCAAAAAAGCTCTTTTCTCCTTTACATAAGTGCCTATTTATACAAGTGCACTATTACAATACCGTGGTTTTAAACCATGGGCTTAAAAACCATGGGCTTAAACCATGGGTTATTTACAAAAAGAGGGGCTTCAACCCAACCCCGAAACCCCTAAGACTATTTTGGACCGAAACTCCGCTTACAAGCTTCGCACCAAAACCGCGGAGTTGCCAAAATTAAGGACCTTCAAGGTCTGAGCCCCAACAGTCCCCTAAGACTCACCAATGTCCCGTCATGGGGCACTATGCTGCTTTTCTAATGGAATAATCATGTTGGCAAAGATAGTAAATTGCTTTTTGAGGTTGCGCATGATATCTTCGGCTGCTTGCTCCTTATCCACTATCTCTTGCAATGTTGTTGCAAATGCTTCGTTGGCCTTTTCCTGTGCAAACGCATCATACTCCTTCAAAAATTTGAGCTGGTTTCCCACAGTAGTGCTCAACTCCAAGCCCTCGTTAATAAGGGGCTACACAGAGTTAACCAACAGTGTTTCTTTCCTTCTGCAAGACTCAATTTCTTGCTGGAGCTCATTGCTATGCTTTACCTTAAGCATCTTCTGCATAGGACGCAATGTCTTGATTTCTACTTTGACTGCATCTAGCTCTGTCTGTCGCTGCTTGATGGTTTCTTGCAACTTTTCAACTTCTGGGTTGTCCTGCAAGTTTTCCCAGGCCTCGACACTTTCATACAGCAGCTTTGATGCACTACTCACAAGATCTGAGATCTTCGTTGCTGAGGCTTGAATATCTCTGCGACGTTGTTCCCTGACCTCTGGTGGACTTTCAGGAATGATGCGAAGTTGAAGCTCCGCAATCTGAGCCTCATGATCTGCTTTCATCTTCTCTATCAGGCTTCGAGACTGTTGTGCATAGTCTTTCAGATTGATGATTCTCTGCTCTGGTTCTTCTTCAGCCTGCATGTCGAAGTCAGGGAGACTTCGACACGCCTCATCCAATACTCGCGCCAGTGCAGCCTGCTTGCTTTCTGCTTCCCTCTTTTTCTGTTATGCTTCTTCCAACTGCGCTCCGAGGCTCTCACTCTACTTCGTGGCATTTCCCAACTGTATGTGTGAGTATTTTTTGTGTTCTCGGATCTCGTTCATGATTGCCAACTGACAAAGATGCAGCTCTAGCATAGACAACTTGGCTTAGTCTATCTCAACTGTCATACTCATCTGCGATCGAGATGCTGCGTCAGTTATTATGAGGGCTGCACTTGGTACTTGCCCTCTATTGTTTCTGGTGGGCCATTGTCTCGTATCTGGCTGTGCACCTACTGGGGCACTGCTTGCTGCAGCACCAGTCGTTAAACGTTCTTCTAACTCCTTGAGTTCTGTAATTCATTGTGCTATGCCAGTGAGCGCGTCAAGATGTGTAGCTACAAATTATGTCCACTTGCTGGATAATACTTCTGTGGACTTCGTCAGAGCCTGATCAAGCTCTTCAATCGTCAAAGCGGGCTCTTCAACGATATTCTTTCCCTTCAACGCCTTAGCTTTCTTTCTGGGCAAAGGCTTCGTAACTTCCTCCACTTCTAGAGACTTGCGCTTATCTGGGCGATTAGGGTCGGAGATTGTCTTTACTGATTCTTCTTCTTCTTCATCAGCTCCGTCATCGCCACCATGGTCATCTCCACTCTGCTGCAACTCATCTTGTTCTTCGCTCTCTTCTGGTGGGTCACTCTACAGTGCCTAACTAGGACCTGTGCCCACATCTGTCACTGGGGGGACTGGTATGTTGGGCCTTGTTCCTACATCCTTCATCCATTCAGCCGGCCACTGCTGAACGACTACGAGGATGTCTTCCTGGGTCACCACGTATGGAAAATTCTAGCATGTATGTTTTTTATCTGCGCGGACCTAGATGAATACATTGTGCATGTCAACCTTGAAGTTGGCCACTCCAGCATACTGAGAGAATAGCTCATTACTGAGCCGCGGCATTTTCAGGATCTCATATGAAATATTCATGGCATAAAAGGCAAACATGTAGTTCGTCATCTGCTGCAGGGCCTTATCCTGCGAGACCCAAAGAGATGCATACCTTGCTGTGCCAGGCATATCCGGAGGCACATCAACAAACTATGCCTTGGTAGGCTCTCTCCATCCTACCAGTGCAATAAGCACTAACAACCATGAGTAATGAAAGGGTATACCTTTCTCCTACACATCACAGACATCTTCGAGGAATTCCCTAGTGATGTACTCTACCCACTTGTAACTGTAGCCTTCGGCACAGTTCGCAACATTACTGACAATCAGGGAAGGTACTTCATTCAGTCTACACTTCCGCATTAATTTGCATGCTAGGAGCTCTTCAGCGAAGTGAATGTTTTGGTGTCGAATTGTCGAGGTTTGATACCCTCGTTTTCCTTTCGTCAGGCCGAAGCGGTCCTTCATGTGCTGCGCCAGCTTCGTATCCTCATGTTTTTTGACAAACTCAATCCCAGGATCAGGCCCTTCCTTTGGCAAGCCTGTAATCCTATGAATTAGTTCTCCATCAATAGGAATTTTCTGGCTTCCTATCCATAGGTACCCATCATGCACCAACGCCAATAGCTGCTTGACCACCACGGTAACCTGCATGCTGCGACCGAAGTGGGGGACATTTAACATCTTCAACAAGCCAGCAACCCACTGTTTCACTTCCAGTAGCGTCGTACCGTCCTCTGGATAATGGACAGAGTGCAAGTATTTTCCAGGTACGAACTGCAGAAATTTCCCACGATCATTTGTATCATGGTCTGTGTACTTGAGCCGGTCTATTTTTCCTATCATCGTTCCAACCAACTGCACACCCTATGGTAGCAAAGGTGTGCGTAATGTGAACTTGGCTGTCCGTCGAGGTGGCTGAACTCCTGGTCGAACAGGCGGAAGATATGGTGGACACTGCGATGCAAAGTTCTCATCCTCACCAAAGTCTTCAAATTCTCCAGGTGGGAGCTCTGCGGAACCAGCAGGATTCATCTCGGGATCCTTCGGTGTCTTTCCTGATGGCTTGTGTCTTTCTTCGTTCCGCTTAGAACGAACTTCTGCCTTAAATTTCTTTCTAGCTGATCGTGTCTGCATTGGCTGATTTGGTGCTGGGGGAGTTTCTTCATGAGGTGTAGATGCAGGTGGATTGTTCATAAGGTTCTGCAAACCCCTCTGTCTGAATTCTCTCAACAATTCCTGGACTTCGCGATCAGCTGACATGGACTCAACTCAAGAAAATGTGTGATGCGAAATTCACAGGCCTGGGTGTCTTCTTATAGAATCCAACGACCAAATCTGTAATAACTGTGCATTAAAGACACCAAATCTGATAGAGCAGTTGTAGATCTTGTCCAAACGGCACTAGATTTCCCAAAATCTCATCATTACAGGTAGTTAATGCAGTTAACGTACTGACGCCGCCAAATCTAATTTTTTCCAACGGTTACTTTTTAAGCTTCGACACACCTTTCTTCTTCGGCACAACCACTAACTTCAGCTTCACCACAATAAGGACCTCTGACACAATATAGACCTTCGACACATCATGACACTAGTTTCGACAGAGCTTCGATATTTGACCCTCGACAGAATTTCTTCCGCAACCTTCGACACTTCCGATAATCTACCAAATCTCTCTTAGAACAGCTTCATTATAGTATAGTACCCAATTTCAACTGTTCTTGGTACTTAGACTCTTCTTCTTGCTATTACTTCTGAGCAGGGGGTATATGCTTGTCCCTGTACTTCTTTAATCTACTTCCATTCACCATGGAGGGCAAACTTTCTCCATTCAATTTAGCTAACTGAACTGCGCCACCATCGGTAACTTTTTGAACTATGTAAGGTCCTTTCCAATGTGTCTTGAGCTTACCTGGGAACTTCATGAATTTACTGTCATACAAGAGCACAAGATCACCATTCTGAAAACGCTTCTTCTTAATGTGTCTATCATTCCATGCTTTTTCTCTAGCTTTCTGCACTTGCTGCTGGAAACCTGCAATGAATCTGTCTTCTTCTAGTTCCAGTATCTTTGCCAGCCTTTCATTCAACATAGCTGGTTCATCCATCTCTATGAAGGCAGATATTCTGATGCTAGGAACAATGTACTCCATGGGAATAATTGCTTCTTATCCATATACCAGCCTAAAAGGTGTGTGGCATGTCAACTTCTTGCAATTGGTTCTATAAGCCCATAATACTGTTGGAATTCTAAGATCCCAATCATTTCTGTTAACATTGCAAACCTTCATCAGAGCGTGCTCAAGAATCTTGTTAAAGGCTTCGACAATTCAATTTGCTTGAGGATGGTAGGCAGTACTCTTCTAATGACGGCCAATGCCTCAATAGTCTTATTCAGAAAATGTGATCCTTGATCACTCATAAGAATTCTAGGACATCCAAACCTTGACAAAATATTATCAAATATGAACTTCACAACTGTAGCAGCACTACAGTCCTTGACTAGTTGAGCTTCATCCCAACAAGTAAGGTAATCAGTTGTTGTAATAATGTATCTTGCTCCATATTTCTTTGCAGGGGGATTGATTGGTCCAACAAAATCAATATCCCATTTGTCAAATTCTTGTAAAGTTACCTGTGGAACCAAAGGCATCTCATCCCTCCTGGATGGTTTGCCTGTCCTCTAACAAATATCGCAGTTGTGGCAATACTCTCTTGCATCCTTATGAATTGTAGGCCACCACAATACAGCTGTCAGAATCTTCTGTGCCGTATCTTTTCCTGCATAATGACCTCCTGCTGCTCCAGAATGTGCCTCAGTCAAAATCAATGGCTTTTCATGCTCCAAGACACATCTGCGCAGTAGTTCATCTAGTCCCATCTTATATAGCTGTCCTGCTATCAAGGTAAATTCAACTGCTCTAACCACCAGCTACTTCTTCTGCTGTGTTGTCATCTCAGAGGGTGCAAAACCTGTAGAAAAGTACGGAACAATATCTTGAAAATAGTCATCAACCATCTGGATGGAAAACAACAGGGCATCAGGAAGACCTTCGTCCAAACTAGTGGGTTCTTCTCCTGACTCAAGCCTCGACAAGTGGTCAGGCCCCAGGTTAAGTCTTCTTGGCTTAAATATGATCTCAAAGTCATACTCCTGAAACAAAATCAGCCATCTGCATATCCTTCCACCTAACACAGGCTTGTTAACCAACTACTTCAAAGCAGAATGGTCAGTGAACATCTTAAAATGAGATCCTAACAAATAATGTCAAAATTTCTGCAAAGCATAAACCATAGCTAGACCTTCTCGTTCTGTCGTAGTATAATTCTTTTCTACTGTGGACAATTTTCTACTTGCAAAAGCAATAGGGTGATCAATATTACCTTCACCTGACTGAGCCAATACTACACCTAAAGAAATGTAGGATACATCGACATGAACATTAAACTCCTTATTCCAGTCAGGGAATACTAAGATAGGGGTAGTTACCATCTTTTCTTTCAAAATGTCCAAGCTTTCCTGACATTCAGGTGTCCATTCAAACTTAATATATTTCTTCAATTTCTTTTCCATAGGGGCTGTAATCTGAGCATATCCTTTAATGAATTTCATGTAATATCCAGTATTACCAAGCGTAGTACGAAGTTGCTTAACAGACTTCGGAGGTGGCAAGTTCGCAATAATGGCTATCTTCGCAGGATCCACCATCAATCCTTGCTTGCATACAATGTGACCTAGCAGAATTCCAAAAGGTGCACAAAAGATACACTTCTTCAGGCTCAATGAAATCTGATGCTGTCTGCACTTGTCCAGCATAAGTCTTAAACTAGCTATATGATCTTTCAATAAACCAAAGATAGTCCAATCATCAAAGTAAACTTCCAAGAACTTATGAATAAATTCCTTAAATGCAGATATGACTACTCTAGAAAACATAGCAGGTGCATTCTTCAATCCAAAGGGCATAACAGTATACTGAAAAGATCCCATTTCTTTAGCGAAGGTTGTTTTATGTCAATCCTCTGGAGCAATTCTAATCTGATGGTAACCTAAAAATCCATCAGTGAAAGAATACACCTCTTGACCTTCGACATTGTCTAAAACTTCATCTGTGAAGGGAGTAGGAAAAGGATCATGTAAATAGGCATCATTCAGCTTCCTCAGATCAACACAGATTCTGATTTCTCCCTTGGTCTTCTTTTCTTGTACCACCATAGGACTGACCCATTCGGACTCTTCGATAGGCTCAATGATTCCTGCAGCGAGCATCTTATCTAGCTCCATCCTGACTTTTTCTTTATACTTAGGATTCAGCCTATAAGGGTGCTGCTTCACAGGATTCGCATCAGCTTTCAAAGGGATTTTTATCACTCCTATATCACCAAGGATACCTTTCATTTTTTAGAACTTCGTCGGAAATAAGTCCTAATACTCATGGAGGAGTTCAGTCACTTTGCTCACCATTTCTTCGTCCCAATAATCTCCAATGGTAGCGTACATAGGAATTTCTCATTAGAGGAATTTTGGGGTCTAAAATGGGCCTCCTAAGGAAAATAATAAAATAATAGTTAAAATAATAAAATAATAGTTAAAATAATAAAATAATATTGATTAATTTTGGAGGAAGAAAGAAAAAAACTACTTTTTGTGTTCGTATTTTCGACATATCTCCCTGTGTTTTTACTCAAATTTCGATCGGGAGAGCTCGTTGGATGTGGAATTTGATTCCGCATCCAAGAGTACCCACACTGCATACTTTTGACGGATCCCGCTACCCCAAAAACAAGAAATACCTAAAAAAATGTGATGATGATGTCATCATCACATTTTTTTAGGTATTTCTTGTTTTTGGGGTAGCGAGGTCTGTCAAAAGTATACAGTGTGGGTACTCGTTGGTTTCGGAATCAAATTCCACATCCAACGAGCTCTCCTGATCGAAATTTGAGTAAAAACACAATGAGATATGTCGAAAATACGAACAAAAAAAGTAGTTTTTTTAATGACAAATATGTCAATTCAACCATTATGGTTGACTTATTTTATTGAAATTCTATTGGTTCTTGAATTCCAACTCACAAAAACTTATTTTGGCACGTTTTCTTATAAGGCCCATTTTAGACCCCAAATTTCCTCTAATGTCTGATCCAATGTTTACTTTCCTTGTTTTCAAGGGCTGAGTTACTTCAGGTGATTCGAATGCTAGTCCAAGTACTTTGCAATGTCCTTCTGACTCGGGAATATTAATGTTGTGAGGGTCATCATCTTCATCAATGGAGAGGTTATAACATTCTACTGCATTAGCTTCTTGTTCCTTCCAATTAATTTGGTGCTCAGCTATTTCTTTATCATCAAACACCTTAGTATGGATCACCCTAATAGCTGCGTCTAAAGCAGGGCAATCCTCATTAATAGAAAATGTGAGCACAAAACTATCGATAAGGCTAACCCAACTTACAGTACCATGGAAAATCTCTACCTCCACATACCAATTCTTTGCTACAGGTTCCAGAGTGTGTACAAACCTATGTACCCATTCTTCACAAGGTACATGCTTCCATGCTTCATAACACTGCTCCAAATGCTCCTAAGGGCTAGTTTTACCATTAAATATGCTTCATACCTCCTGAGTTTGATCCATGAATCTCAAGTGAAGAAAATTTTGACAAGCTCTCCAACTATGAATATACTTTTTATGACCATTCCACCATCTGGCAGCTGTGGCTCTGAATACTGAATCTAGAGTCTCCATTTTCTGTGAATCTAATACTTGCTCTGAGAACTGTAAAATAAAATCTTCTGGGTCTGTCAAGCCATCAAAATTAGGTAATATTCTTGGCTGTGATCCAACCCATTTGATAGACTTAGTAATTCTTGCACATCGATGTCCATGCAGCTCATAAAGTCGATTCTGCCAATTCTCTAGGCCTTCGTCTGAATCAGTCATGCAAGAACTGTCACACTGCCAATCCATTATACCTTCAGAATTAGAGTTAACATAGTATTCTTGTTTAGCTGTGATGTTGTAAATATAATCCAAAACATCCTGATCTTCATCTCTGACTGGCTCTGTATACCTTTCTCCTTGCGAAGGGTCCAACAGTACTATGACTCTCAAGCCTTTTCCTTCAAAAGTTATCTGTCTATTCTTAAGGTTGATTACTGCATAATTGTCTATTTCCCATTCAATTCCTAGCAATGCTGGATAGGGGTTTCTATCATCAATTATTTCAATGAATTCAAAATCTGCTAAGGTACTGACTCCATCAATATCCACTGGTGCACTAGGGAATCTTCCCAAGGGCACAATCTTCTGTTGATTGGATAATCTCAACTGTATAGGGGACCATTCAAGCGTAGGTTTTCCCATTTGTTCCCATGTCTGTTTAGTTAGGACATTCACTTCCGATCCCAAGTCTAAAATGATATCAGTCATGTCATAATCTAATATCTGAGCATGCAATCTCATTTCTCTTCCAGTCCTTCTAACTCTATTAACAGTTTTTCCTCTATCAGAGCTTCGCTGAGGTTCGCAAGACTGAATAACTTTTTGTAACTCATTCAAAGAATTCTGATTTCTTAATAGCTTCATACAACTCTGTAAAAATGATGTTAGTGTACTTACTTGATCCGGCGAAGCTTCTTGAAACTGTAACTGTTGTTGATGCTGTTGCGTAGTTGCTACTGATTTTCTTGGATCAACAAAGTCTTTTTTAGCTTCCATAAATGTTCCTTTTTCTCGTCCAACATTGAAGGCGGGGATTTTCCCTGGGGTCTTACGGACCCAAGCCTCGTCAGGATGTTTCTCCTTATTCTGCATTTGCGTCATAGCTCTAGTTCTTGCAACAACGTTAATGGCGAGGACAGGTCTTTTCTCTACAGCAATCATCTGAAGATTCTGAGTAGGAGTGCCATTTATTTCTTGTATCTTGGCTATCAACTGTGGGCATTGCTCAATCACATGATCGACTACTCTGCAATATCGACATGTCGTAGTTGGGTTCTGACAGTCTCTAGCTACATCTCCTACCTGATTACAGTTATAGCAAATAACCTGGCCTCGACCTCTTCCAGGCATACCACCATGACCACAACCTCTGAAGTTACCTCGACTTGATGTACTACCACGGTAACCATATCCATTGTTGCTTTTTGCATCGGGTTGTACCCTATAAGCATCATAGTTTTTCTCTCTCATGAGGTCAAAGCTACGACATTCGTCTTCATTGTGTCCAACTGACTTACAGAACTTGCAGTAGGGATTCTTAGGTACTTGAACATATCTCTCCAGCAAATAGCAATCTTCAGGTTGATGTTGGCCAGTTGTTCTACATATCTCACAATATAGGACATTAGGGTTAAAAGGGTTCGATGCACCAATATTCAAATAATTTCTTACTGCAGGACACTGTTCTTTGTCATGACCTTCTATCTTACATTGTGTACACCAAACCTCTTCTCGAATAGATTTCCCTTTTTTCATGTCGCGAAGCTCCAAAGCCATTTCTGCTAACTGTGCCTATATCTAAGCTATTCCAGAATTATCTCCAACAGGAGCTGTTTCAAGTTTCATAGCAATTTCCAACGCCTCTTGCTGATCAGCAACCTTCTGTTGCATAAGTGGAGTCCTGATATGTGGCAATAGTGCTGCAATAAACCATTATTTATGTTGTTCTAGTCCAATAGTGAAACTAACTTGATCCAGCAGAACCTTGAACCTCTGATCAAAGTCCCATACTGATTCACCTCGCTTCTGCTAAATTTCTTTCAGTTCAGTTATACACTATGACTCGGATTTAGGCTTCTTGAATTCTTTGATCATTGCTTTTTTAATATCAGCCAAGATATAGTTCTGAGTACTGGAAAAATTCATAACCAGGTCAAATCTCGGTCTCTGAAAGAGGTGACCAGCTGTGTTGTTCTTGTATTTTGATCCATAATATTCTTAGTAGTCCAAACAGCTTCGCATAAGAACCAAAACTGCTCTGGATCCTCTGATCCAGTTCCTTTAAAAATTGGGAGCTTGATATCATCATTCATATGGGCCATATTGAATCGAGGGGGGGGGGACGGGGAGGAGCAGGGGGAAGACTGGTAACAGTGGGGAGGGAACTTTCTGAGGTAGACTGACCTGTGATAGGACTACTTGGGCTAGGTTTACTTTCAGACTGCGAAGGGTTCTCAGGGATAACAAATCTGCACTGTGGAGTTATAGGAGGGTTAAGGGGTTTCTTCAGATTCAGACTCTTCTGGGCTTAATGGGGTATAGTCGATATTATGGACTAGGGTATAGGATCTAAGAGTTCTCTTGTATCTTTTACCGTTGTGAAGCAAACCACTTTGCTCGTCGAAGTCACTTTCACTTTCAAACATAGGTTAGTAGCAATAAATCTAGCAATCTGATTGGATAAGCAATATGCCTTTCTCAGCCAAGAGCATTTTAATTTTCAGACTTAATGAATTCAGATACTTACCCCTTGGTCCTTTCAAAAAATGTCTTTCTGCTTCGCTGAAAGAAGTATGTGTGTCGATGGCGAACTCCGTCACAAATGCTTCAAGGGTTCACGTTGTCCAGAAGTCAACAGCTCTTGATACCACGTTGCTCGTATTTTTCAACAGCTTAATTCTTTCAAGGGTCCAGGCAGGAGACTGATCTTCTTTGAAGTTTGTCTTTCTTTCTATCAACCTAGATAACCATTGGTGCAATTCTATGTGGATACTAGCAAATAAAATTTCATAAATATCAGTAAAAACGTACCTTTGCAACAAGTCGTCTGAGCTATGACGAGGATCCTTATTCTCTTGTTCAACAAATTTCAGATAAGTATCTCCAATCCAGTCACTGATTTCTTTTACTGAGGGCCTCCAAAACATGTCCCTCCAGGTATGACGTAGATCCCTCTTGAAGCAGATACTGGTTCAACCGGCAACAGAACCAATTTGTTGGTGCTTAGGGAGACCCGGTTTCTTGTACTTTTATCTTTGCACCAACAAAGAGACCCACAGTGTTGGCTCTTTCAGTAACAACCTGCGAACAGGTTGCAGTCTCACCCGAAACAGCTATGGGGTGCCGCAGAATCAGGTTTCTGCAAGCAAAAGAGGGATATTACTGTACCTTTAGTCTTAACAAATAATAATCATACAATACAGAGCTTCGATATTCACTTAAATAGCTTCGCAGTTTGGATAAAAAGACAATTACTTGCTTAACCCTTAACTGGGAATTCACAGTGAATTTAATACTTAACAGTTTATCTTACTTTATCATTCATCTACTTATCAAATGCATAAAACATAACAAGAACAAAATAACAAAAACCACCACGACACAAGATATACGTGGTTCACCCCCAGTGTAGGGGCTACGTCCATAGAACTGCGTTTTTATTCAACTCTTTACAAACACACGGTTCTGATCTGCGCACTCAACTGTAGATCTTCTCAACACCCAAAAACTGCGCACTTAGTTGCAGATCCTTTCTTCCAACACCCTCTGCGCACTCAGCTGTAAAGGTCATCCACGCACTCAGCTGGGACTTAACCTTAACCCCAAAAATAGACCTTAGCTTCTTCGCATCAAATTATCATCATACAAAAACCTTCGAAAAAGCTCTTTTCTCCTTTACATAAGTGCCTATTTATACAAGTGCACTATTACAATACCATGGGTTTAAACCATGGGCTTAAAAACCATGGGCTTAAACCATGGTTTATTTACAAAAAGAGGGGCTTCGACCCAACCCCGAAACCCCTAAGACTATTTTGGACCGCAACTCCGCTTACAAGCTTCGCACCAAACCCGCAGGGTTGCCAAAATTAAGGACCTTCAAGGTCCGAGCCCCAACAGTGAATCTCGTCAAGTTTAGATTAAATTTCAAGTGAGAGAGAAGGGAGATCTGTATTTATATTGGTTGTGAATTTTTATTTCGTTGTTAGGACGATAACATATTAGAACCAAAGGGTTTCCTTTTCCAATTATTGCACGTTCTCTATTCAAGAAGAAAATTTCTGATGAATATGATTTTTTATTAAAATGTTCATCAATTTCAACAGGAGAAAGGATTCTTGTAAGAGCAGTGATCTTAAGAGGAAAGTGACATAGGAAGAGGTAGACAATCATCTTTATGCAACAATCTTTTTTCTTATCCTTCATTTGGCTCTCTAATGTTGATCTCTAATCCTTCAGATGATTTCCTCTCAAATTTTTAACTCTATTTATTCAGATCAGTCCCTAGGAAACAAATCAGGAATTCGAATCATGTGGAGGCAGTATGACAATACCAAATTCCACGGAAGTATTAACCAAGGATGTCTTATCTTTGACATTCTTGATATACAAATTGTCAAATTCTAAATGAAATGAAGGGCAATGTCTCTTAAAATTAACTTCAATCTATGTTTCCAATGCCCATACATATTTAGTTCCACTTAATGATTTGTCATTTGTTTCCATGATAATAGTTAAAATTTAATTATTCATGCATATGTAGGGCCAAATACCTAAATCATTTCTTATCCCCAAAACTTTAGACTCCTTGTTGCTAGGTTTGACTTGTTTTATGTTTCATGTCATGTTTCTCATTTTAGGGAATATTGTTGGCCCTCGTGATCACTACTATGTTCTTTGTAATTCTGAACAACATTTCCCTTTGACACATAAGTTGGCCTCAGCCTTAGCACAACACAAAATCTAGAGTCTCGATAGCCTCTACAAAATCTCTATAAAACACTGGCACATGAAAGCATTTGAGAATACATATTTTCATAGTTCATCATAGTAGTAGTCAATCTTTTGGAGTATGCATTATGTTAAGAGTTTTGAATTGTTTTGAAATTGTGTTTCCTTGGGCACTAACATCATGATTTATGGCCCCCTGTCTTCCTGAATTTTGAATTTGACAAAATAATAACTTCAATCAAGTTGATATGGAAACCTGTGTGACTTTTCTATACTCTATGTATGTTTCAGACTTCTAAGTTGAGTCCATCATCAGGAGATTGTGAGAAGAGATGGGAGGCACCATCCTTCATAAAGTAGTAATGAATGTTGGATCACCAGGGAGTTAGAGATTCAATACTCATTATTTCTTAATTTCCAGGTGAGAGGTTGCCAAATATCACTAAGAACTAAACCATCATCTCTATTAAAAGTATTTGGGTGCTTTTCAATTTCCACTGCCTCTCGAATGCGTCTCTTATTGTAATGCTCTTTGGTGGCTATGACCTTGGCATTTTCAATGCAAATATAATGGTTACTCTTGACGGAGTGTTCATCCACTGCTAAGCTTTTCATTCTATTGTACAATATGTACGAACAATGTGCTTTCAATCTTACCTTTATGGATCGATCGGTCTCACCAATGTATAGTTTTCCACAAGAATAGGGAATGGAGTAGACCCCCTTTTTTAGCTTTGAATCCACCGGATCTTTAGTTTTCTCCAGTAAATTTTTCAACGAGTTCAGAGGGGAGAAGGTGGTCCTAATATGTTTATTCCTCAGTACTTTGGATATCATATCAGTATTTCCTTGGATATATGGCAAGAATATCACCCCTCTGCTTTCATCCTCCTTAACTGGTTTTTGCGTCTTCTTTTCCAAATCTTTCATGAAGGCTTTATTTATGTCCCAAGTATTGTATCCACTATTTTGAAGAACATTGCAAAGATGCTCCAGTTCATTATCAAGATGGTCATTATCCGCAATCCATACAACTCTTATGGACAAGGTTTTTAGGATGTCAATTTTTTGGGAATGTACATGATGTGAGCTTGCATTGAGATATTTTTCCGTATGTGTCTTCTTCTAGTAAACCTAATGTGCAAGAGAGCCATCATTATTTCTCATGATCAGAACATCCAAGAACGGGAGCAAATTATTCTCTTGTGTCTCTATTGTGAATTTGATGTTATTTGATTGGCTGTTGAGGTGGGTTAATAAGAAATGATCCAAATTATCCTTCCCATGTGACCAGATGACATTAGTGTCATACAAAAACCTCTTCTAATTTCTTGGTTTTAAAGGGAAATAATGAATGGCTTTCTTCTCAAAGTATTCCATGTAAATATTGGCTACTACCGGTGGCAACAGAGAACCCATGGCCACACCATCTATTTGTTCATAGAATTAACCACAGAAAGTAAAGTATGTATATTTCAAACAAATTCTCATCAAAGACACGCCAGGATGGAGCACACCAGGATTGTGCTCGAATTCTTTCAAAGACAAAACCGCCAAATCCAAGCCTGAGCAAGAAAGAGATCAATGCGTTGAGGAAATTGAAGGCCAATGATGACATCTGCATTATGAAAGAAGATAAGGGAAACACAATAGTTATAATGGATACCAAATCCTACCAGGATAAGATCCATGACAATTTAATGAATGGGGGATGCTACAGAATATTGAACAAAGATCCCACCCCAAATATTATCAAAGAGGTGACAAAGGCAATCCAAGCGCCATCTTTGGATGAGGAGCTAAAGAAAAAGATCATCCCCAAAAATACTATCGTTCCACGCATTTACAGACTACCAAAAACACTTAAATATGGTGCTCCCCTCAGATCGACTGTGAACACTATTGTCTCTCTGACTTATCAGCTGGCCAAATTCCTGGCAAAAACCCTCAAGCCATTGGCAGGTCAGACTTTCTCGTACATTAAAGACTCCTCACATTTTATTAATGATATCAAAAATATTCATGTGGATGAAACTAGAATTTTGGTTAGTTTTGATGTAGTTTCTCTTTATACCAAAGTTTCGGTTGAAGAAGGCATCACAATTATAAGAAAAATGACTAATGATGAAACAACTAATTTGATGAGAATTTGTTTGAAATCTACATACTTTACTTTCTGTGGTGAATTTTATGAACAAACAGATGGTGTGGCCATGGGTTCTCCATTGTCACCGGTAGTAGCCAATATTTACATGGAATACTTTGAGAAGAAATCGATTGATTCTTTCCCTTTAAAACCAAGAAATTGGAAGAGGTTTTTGGATGACACTAATGTAATTTGGCCGCATGGGAAGGAGAAGTTGGATCATTTATTAACCCACCTCAACAGCCAATCAGATCACATCAAATTCACAATGGAGACACAAGATAATAATCCGCTCCCATTCTTCGATGTTCTGATCACGAGAAAGAATGATGGCTCTCTTGCACATCACGTTTACTGGAAGAACACACATATGGAAAAATATCTCAATGCAAGCTCACATCATGTACCTTCCCAAAAACTTGGCATCCTAAAAACCTTGGACACGATAGCTGTGCGGATTGCGGATAATGAACTGGAGCATCTCTGCAATGTTCTTCAAAATAATGGTTACAATACTTGGGACATAAATAAATCCGTCATGAAATATTTGGAAAAGAAAACGTAGAAACTGATTAAGGAGGATGAAAGCAGAGGGGTGATATTCCTGCCACATATCCAAGGAACTACTGATAGGATATCCAAAGTGCTGAGGAAAAAACATATCAGGACCACCTTCTCCCCTCCGAATTCATTGAAGAATTTGGAGAAAACTAAAGATCCGGTGGATTCAAAGCTAAAAAAGGGGGGTCTACTCGATTCCCTGTTCTTGTGGAAAACTATACATTGGTGAGACCAGTTGCTCCATAAAGGTAAGATTGAAAGAACATTGTTCGGACATATTGCACAATAGAACAAAAATATCAGCAGTGGTTGAACACTCCGTCAAGAGTAACCATTATATTTGCGTTGAAAATTCCAAGGTCATAGCCACCGAAGATCATTACAATAAGAGATGCATCCGAGAGGTAGTAGAAATTGAAAAGCACCTGAATAATTTTATTAGAGATAATGGTTAGTTCTCGGTGATCTTTGGAAACCTCTCATCTGAAAATTAATAAATAATGAGTACTGACCCTTGAAATCCCTAGTGATCCAACAATCATTACTCCGTTATGAAGGATGGTGCCTCCCATCTCTTCTCACAATATCTTGATGATGGACTCAGCTTAGAAGTCCAAAACGTACATAGAGTACATAAAAATCACATAGGTTTCCATATCAACTTTACTCAAGATGAATCTCACCTGTGAAAACAATAATATAAAATAATAACTATGACCAATTAGGCAGAGTCAGGAAAACAACATTTTCTTCATTTAACGTATTATAATTTAGAAGTGTTATGCACTTGTGCTTATATCAAACTTATTATAGGATATAATTTATGAATAGCCTATGTTCTAACTACTTATATGGTTTTGTATTTTTGTGCTTTTTAAATGACATCCTTTTTCATATTATTGAAGTTTTAACCTATGTATCCATACTCCTACAAGCTGGGAATATTTTAGTTGATGAAAGTAGTGCAATTAAGTTAGGATATTTTTGTGTCTCTACTTGCATGTATGATACTGGTGATAGACAAAGATCCAGGATTACTTTTGTGGGGACCCCATGTCAGTGCATGTTTCAAGCTCTTAACTTTCTCTTCTGAATTGTATTTGTGGATTTGTTATCCTTTTCATCAATAAAAAGTAATTGTGAATTTTGTGTTAGGTACATTTTTTTAAGATGTCATTATCGATGAACATTAATGTTTATTTGTATTGCAAAATTATCATATCCATTTTATTATTGGTTATATGTTGTACAGGATGACACCTAAGGCTATGGAAAAACTTCATGGATATGATTTCAATTGAATTTCTCATTCTTTTCTTTTACATTCGTAAGTTTCATGCAAGGTTAGTACTTAACTAAATCATTGTTTCTTTTATCAGTTGTCATGTTATGTTTTACCATGAGAAAATCATAAATATCAGGGTCAATTTGGAAGTACTTAAATTGGTCGTAATGCAGAGCATTCTGCAGAGGAATAATGGAAGGAATGAAATCTCAAGTTTAAAACATATTGTAAAGGGGAAGAAAAAATACCCTAGCACTCTTTTTAATTGAGATACAAAATTCTGATTTTATGATTATTGGGGTCTCTCGAAGAAATCATCTGATTTTGATCGTTCTAACTTCTAGCTCAATGTCCACCTATTTCTTTCTTGTTTGGTGTATGAAGGTATTGGTTGAAAAGATTGGGGTTCCAAGTCTGAGGAAAGGTGATGAAAATGTCATTGTCAATGGTGGCACAATGAAATTATGTGAGTGTTTATGCCCATGATCTGTTCTAATAAGATATTTAGTATTTAAAATTCTTGTATTTTTACAACAATGCACTGTATAATGCAGTTATATATACTAATGGTTGAGCCTCGTCTTTAGATTTTTTATGAACATTTATAGGTAACTGTGATTGGTGGATACAAAGATCAAATAGGTTGGCTTTGTTGGAGTTTGATTCTATTCAGAAATCTATGGGTGTTATTGTCAGGGAAACTTCTAGACAAAATCGTCTCTTAGTGAAGGTTGTTATTTTATTATTATTATTATTATTATTATTATTATTATTATTATATAACTCTGTTTATACAACATGTGACACATACATGCTTCACTCATCATTGAACGTCCATAAAAATATATATAATACATCCTAACAACTTCCCATTTCAATCAATATATCTTAATTTTTTGTTCTTTGCCATACATGTTACTCTTTGTATGAAGTTTTCCATTTATGTGTACTTCATCTTATGTCTTCTTCTAGCAAAGAATTAAGATAATGTTAAGGCCTGAGATGGCTTGTTAAAGGATAACTCTACGTTTTAACAGAAGTGACTTGAAAAAGTCTATTGCATATTCTCCTACATACTTGGTGCAATATTCCTTAAATCTATATGTATTTTGGAGTAAATTCATATGAATAGTTATAATTTTAGTCTTCTTGGAGAAAATTGTCATGGGAATGTTGCAAAAAAACTATTATAATATTAAAATGTAAATCAGTACATATAAGATGTGTAGCTCAATATTCTAGCTCATGAAAGGTGATCAGGTTTTGGGTATCAAGTGGCACGCTAATTTGCATTTCATTTTCTCAACGGGATAGCCTTCCTTTGTTTAGTGATATGAATGTTTAACTTTTTGGTAGGGTGCTATGGAAAGTATGCTGGAAAGAAATGATTTTCAACAACTTGCAAATGGGTCAATTGTTGAATTGGACCATGCATTGAGAGAATTATTATCAACAAAGCTTCACCAAATGAGTTCAAAGGCTCTGTTTTGCTTAGGCATGGAATACAAGGAAGACTTGGGAGATTTTAGTGACTTCAATGGAGAGAAACATCCTGCTCATATGAATTTTTTGGAGCCATCCAATTATTCTGATATAGAAAGAAACCTTATCTTTGCAGGCCTTGTTGGATTTAGAGTAAGTTCTACCATTTTTATTGACCTTTTTATATGCTATATTTCCCACCCTTTTTCCCCTGATTCTTTGGAAGGCTCCTTGTTATTTTCAAGGTGTTGTATTCTTTTCATAGAACATACTAACATGACTTAGATGAACTTAACAGGGTCCTCCTCGTGAAGAAGTTCATAAGGCAATAGGGGATTGTACATATACAGGTATTTGAGTAATGGTAATTATCGACTATAATAAGACCACAACATAAGCCATATGTCGGGAAATCAGTGTGTTTTATGAAGGAGGGAATCTCAGTGGAAAATGTTTTACTAGAAAAAAATTCATGGCACTACCTATAGGTAAGCATACGGAAATCTAGACAGAACCTGGTGGCTGGGTTTTCTCCCGAGCAGACCCAAATCATAAGCACGATATAGTCTAGATTCTCAAATATGTTGGTCAAGTTGTGGCAATGACTGGAGATGGTGTCAATGATGCACTTGCTCTGAAGCTTGCAGACATTGGAATTTCCATGGGAATTGTTGGAACAGAGGTATGCTAGTATTCTCTCTCAAACGATTTTCCATTTACTTCTTTCTAACATTTTCCATTCCCCCAATGATTTCATAAGTGTTCAAATTGCCACAAAATGTTAATATTAATTTATGTTTGGGAGACAGGCCTTTTCATGTCCCCAATTTTGGCCTAAGGAAAATTGGCCAGCGTCACCTAGGAAGAATTGATGAAAAATTAAAATGGTGGCTAAAATAATTAAATTTCCTAAGTAAAATTATCTTGAGATTCTCAAAAATGTTGATTATGGGATAATTTGGCCACATGAGACCCCTAATTCAATTTTTCAATCAAAAATAGCCAATGGGAAATAAATTGAGGAATCTTGTCCCACTTAATGAAGTCAAAGAGGTAATTATGAAATTAATTGGACATTTAATGAGTAAATGGTGTCAAAGCGTGCTCAAGAAAATGGTGAAGGAGGTTAGAGGGTGCACTTCGGGAGGTAGTGAAACAATTATGGACCACTAATCACTCAATGCATGGTGTGCCATGGTATTTTTCCATGGTATTCGGAAGAGGTGATTTTGGAACATGGTTTTCATTGGCCCATGGTATTGTCCCATGTATTGGAGACTTCTCAAATATAAAAGGAGACAAAGGAAAATGGAAAAGGAGGCTTGAATATTTGGAGATTTTTTCTTGAGACAGTGTAAGGGTCAGCCTAGAGTTTTCATTTAGGGTTGGAAAACTCCATCCATCCATTCTGGTCTATTTTTGGTGGTGCAACAAATCCACCCTAGTTGGGCAAGGGGGAGGATCCATTCAGGGTCTTCATTGGAGCTTCATAATTTGATTTGGCATCATATTTCAAGTTGGCATCACTTCTAGGTTCTTGTTGAATGTATCTTGGTAGTTGTTATCACAGCCATAGTTATTATATTGTTTACTCTTTGTTAGTCATAATAAAGGTGCCAACATTACCTCTCCATTGTGATGTGTTCTAGAATGTCTCTAATGTGTTTGACGAAATGTTGATGAGAATACAAATTGTCTACGAAAGTTATAAATCAATGTAAAATCAATTGATGCTTGATAAATTCATATATTTTGTGACCATCCTGGATTGGGGACATCATAGTGGTATCAGAGTCGAAGATCTTACCATCCTAAGGGGGGAATTCATATAGGGGAATCCAAGCAGGTTTTCCAATTACACTTATTTGGTAATTTATTATCAGATTTGAGGCCAAATTCTTTGTGGATTCTTGGTGCTAAGGTGTAATCAAACCACTTCATAGATAATATTTTGGAGTTTCAAACTCATTACATTCATTGGGGAAATCATTTCCTGAGGTGTGTTCTAATTGGGCCTCAATTGAAGGGCATATTGATATAAGAAGAGGCTCACTTAATAGAGCCACATTGCCATCATAAGAGGCCTATCCACGTAAGAAGAGAAGAGGTCGAAGTTTTGGGTCGTTAATTCTATAGACCGTCCTCTGTGAAAGTCGATTGCAATTATAAGGAAGGGCCTGATTTGATTTTGGACGGGCAAATTTCTCTCTTGAAGAGAACCGCGAGCATTGGGAGGATTCGCGAGGGCATATCAAAGCCCGGTTTCCCTATTGCACAAGTTGTGAGGAGTCCATGCAGCATTTTAAGGACCGGTTCTTTCTCTTGTGAAGGGCCACATATGTAGAGAGATACCAATCTCTCAGTCGACATTCCTATTACAGCATATTTTACCACACTTGGTAGATCATTTTTTATGTCCTTCCATGTCCCTATGCAGACTCTTTGGACCCCCTTTGCTCAAAATAAACTTTGATGATCCAAGAAATCCCTTAAAAAATTCCTATTTATTGGTATACATGGGTCACTAGTTTACAGACCATGTGTACATGCAGCTTTCTCCACTATGACTCGTATACATCGAGAAATGTGCCCAAAAAATAAATATTTGGAGTTTTCCTCAATGACTCATGAATAACTTGACCTTTGCCATTCCATATGCTTGGAAATGCTTCACCTCGACCCTTCACTTCATATTGAAGCGCTATATATTAAGCCTCTTAGATGCATTAAAGGAGGAGAACTGATGAGAGAAAGGAAACTAAAATGGATTTGTGCCCCATTGATACATACTTGATTATGCATTTGTTTGTCCTTCTGAGCAGTCGTTGATGATCTTCCCAAGCTTGTTATTGTCTTGTGAGATTTCCATTGATATGGAGGATTGAAGTGGTGGAGGCCCAGGTGGAGCACTTGGTCTCTCGATTTTGACGAGGTTCCGACAGAGTTTGTCACTTGTATCTTTGTTTATAATTAATATAAATATCCATTTCTCATCCATTGTATGTGTGTAACTATGAATATTCTTGTCCATGGATGTAGTTGCTTCGATTTATACATATTGGATTTATATATGCTAGAGTAGGCCTAACCCTTAATATATGTCATGCATGTCTATTTTGTTGTTGTTGAGAATGGAATGTAGGTGCAAGTGTGGTTGAAAGCTCAATGAGGATCTACTACAACCGTCTGGAATAAGGTGTGTTCTTTATCCCTTAGTGTTAGCCTTATTTTTCTCTACTGCATATCGAAATGGATTGATTTCTGGTGTCATGTTGTTTGTTGTGGTCTACCCTAATCCAGAGGAAGTTTTCTCCATAATAGAATTGGCAACTCCACTGGGGAATTTCCTTTTTCTTGGGGTTTAGGTGCATGATGTGCTTGATTTTCTCTCTTTTTATCTGTTTTTTATGTTGTATTCAGAAGTGTGTTAGCCCATTGGTGTCCTATTGAATTAATATGAGTTTTAGCATGCCTTTTTACCCCCTTTCTCTTGTTTTACGTGGGTCATAGAGGTATCAGTTGCGTATGCATGCAGAGTGTAGCACTTGCAGTCTTGTATACACATGGGTTTTCTGTGAACGGTCGTGCATGCCCCTCTTTTTGAGTGAGAGATTTATGTTTGAGATATGTTGTGTGGGTTCAAAGTGTTGCTGAGTCCACTTAGGTTCATGTGATGTCTGTTTACTGCTTTTGTTCTGACCAGGGACCTCTTTTCTTTACTTTTTAATTAAAAGTTTGTCTTGCCATTCCTCTCCCTTTTTTTTTTGATACTAGTGCATTAAACTTTTTTTTATCTCAGTGTCTTGCTTAGCTTGTGTCTGGTAATTGTTGTAGGGTCTGGGAGTTATAGAGTATTTTTATTGCATTTCTGTATCATTAATTATAAAAATACAAAAAAATTTATCTTTGGCATCATTGTGCATTGTGAATTTGCATGAAAATAGTACTTGCATTAGGTTTTCTTAGTTGAATAGTGATCAGGATTTTATATAGGAAACGTTACATTCGAATTTGAAGAGAAATTCATGCATCTCATGTAGTGGCATACACCTTTTTCATATTCAAGACAAATTGCAGTTGGCATTGTTTGTTAGGTGTGCATATTTATTTCACTGCTGAGTCATAACATCGCTAGTTGCATGATCATTACCCTTGAGTAATCACACCCCATGAAATGAATTCTTAACTTAAAATTGATTACACATTTTTATTTGATAGAGGTGCACCAAAAAGCTTAGGTTGTAATGTCTTGCTATAGGGCGTCATGAGTAAATATTTCCAAGACTACAAAACAAAACATTTAGGCGTTTGTCCAAGTGAGAAGAGAAATCCTTGATATAATTAGTGTTCTCGGGAGGCTCCTCTTACACAGGAGTTAAGAACAAGGTAGCGTACACGTTTGTGGTGGGGATAGCCCCTTTCCACTCTATGTGTAACACCGAAGATATTTCTACGATATTATTTGTATTTGGGGGATTTTGAGGTACCTTTGGTGCTTTCAAGCTTTGGGCTTTGTTACCCTACCCATACATTAGATATTTCCTACGGCTGTCCGCCTGAGCATTGGTTATATTTGGGTGAACTTAGTTTCCTTACATAGGTATCGCAGGGGGTACTTACAGAGGTTATTATGTGAGTGTCCTAGCTAGGTAGGGGTTGGACAACACAGTCTCTTTATGCGTTGAAGTTGAGGGCCACTATAATTGGTTAAGCACCTCTGCTTGTAGTGTATAGGATTCTTAGGCCTCTCTAGGCGATACATACCTGTTGCATTCAGGAGCTCATTTATCCTCCCTCTTGGCTTGTTTTCATCTGGCTCATATTTTCTTAGGAGTGTTCTCTTTGTGCACTAGCTTTCTCTAGGATTCGTACTTAGTTGTGTCTTTTTGCTTTTGTGGAGTCATCATGGATCAAGTTTTAGCACTCTGTTGATCACAACGTTTAGCAGGGATTTCACCTTGTGGGTCTCCTCCTCCTTCATGGAAGAGGATTAGACATTCTAGGCGAACTCTTATGCACTGTGATTCACACACCGGTCTCATCATGAGTAAAACATCTGAGACCCTGGAAGTTCCCCCTTATCCATTCTCTGAAATGGGAAATGTGACCTTTAGTATACCTGGGACTCTGGTTGACATCGATTTTCATGGGGTTGGTACTTCCTACAATTCACGACGTTAGCTGTCAGATTTCGCAGCTGCTCATCAGAGGTCTTCCTCATGAAGTTCGAGTGGTGAGACTCACCATGTTCCCTCTAGCACTGGGCCCTTTATATTTGACATGCCCGATCTTACTGACACTTTCCCATCATCTTTCGTTGATCCTGGTAGGTCCTAGTGTTGTGCATGGGAACATTTCCATCTCTTTCCATGTTGATAGGTTTGGTAGTGGCCATATTGCACCTTCCACACCATTTGTGGGATTATATTCATACCCCTCGTCCAGACATAACACTGGGATTCCCTTTCACGGAGGTGACCCTAGACACGTAAACATTGGAGGCACATCTTATATTCCATCCTATGCTCCATCGTCCACCGCACTAGTTCCATCAAATTCCTTTCTCGTGTCACATCCTCCTCATCACCCTCATGGTCCTTCGGGATGGATTGTTACCTCTATCCATGTTTTTCCCTCGTTTGTTGGTATTGTTGTGTCAGGAGGTTATGTGCCTCCCTCTGTATCTGGGGGTCAACCATTTTATCAATCCTACAATTATGGTTATGTAGCACCCCATTTGTGGGAGGATATTCATACCCCTCATCCAGACATAACACTGGGAATCCCTTTCAAGGAGGTGACCCTAGACACGTAAATGTTGGAGGCACATCTTATATTCCATCCTATGCTCCATCGTCCACCGCACTAGTTCCATCAAATGCCTTTCTCATGTCACATCCTCCTCATCACCCTCATGGTCCTTTGGGATGGAGTGTTTCCTCTATCCATGTTGTTCCCTCGTTTGTCAGTATTGTTGTGTCAGAAGGTTATGTTCCTCCCTCTGTATCTGGGGGTCAACCCTTTTATCAATCCTACAATTATGGTTATGTAGCACCCCATTCTCAAGGTATACCAAATTATAATATTCTCGTGCATCCTTTTATGGGTCATGTAGGAGGAGGTTATTATTTGACTAGACAAGGCCATTGTCTTTACAATAATCAGCCCTATATGAATCAATATTTTCAGGGAGCATGGAACTAGATGGCACAACCTAGGATCCCTTTCTTATATACGTTGAACTTGCTTAACCAGTCAAAATTGACCAACGATCTGGTTTCTCACGATCTGATGTGGTCGGTTGTTCCCACTTAGTAAGCTTCCTTCGAACATTCCAAAGTTTGATGGTAAGAATTGTGAGTACCCTGGAGAGAATGTTACCACATTCCATCTATGGTGCTCTTAGAATTCTTTGAATCACAACTCTGTTCACTTGCAACTGTTTAAACGCACCCTCACGGGTCCTGCTGTGAAATGGTATATAGAGTTGCATGGGGGCGAATATCAGAAATTTAATGACCTAGCCATGATATTTTTGAACCACTTTCAACTACTGGTGTGTTACGATGCTGGTACCAAAATTTTGTCGACATTTCGCAAATAAAGCCAAAAATATTTCTGATCACATTCAAGAGTGGCATAGACGAAAGAGGTTTATTAAGGCCAACATTCCACCTGGATTTCTATTAGAATGGTTCCTCAAGTCATTATTTCCTTATATCACGAAGGATGTTTTGACATCCGGAGTTATGAATGAGGAATAGGATATTTTCCGATCTCAGCAATTAGACTTGATTTACGCTCAGTTTGTGCTCTTGTATAAGATTATCCTTAATGCACCACGGTCAATTTTCGAGCCTAAGTTTAAACCTGGGCCACATGCCGATGGAATTATTGGCTACGCGAGTACTAAAGTTGTAGACCAGGTTACGAACTAAATGAGGAATTTGTCTATTAACCATCCTACAACCAGACAAGCTATGGATTTTTCCAACACCGCCCAATCGGCAGATGTGCACCAAAAGGGTGACTAGTATCCTGGATGGAATAAGAAGAAGGGAATAAATAATAGAAGAGGTGGAAATAGGAAGAAGAACTCTAACGATGACAAGAACAGTAGTGATGCTGGGGGAGACAAGAACCCTAAATGGAAGGTTAAATTCCCTTGTAAGCTTTGTGGGGGAAACCATCTCACTTACTTCTTCCTCTGTATCAATGAAGCCCCGAAGTTCATTGCACAGATCCCAGGTGTGTTAATGGATCCTTTACCGCATAACCAAAATATGGCTTCAAGGAACATGGACTCCATAAGTGCTTCTGGTGGGCACCAAAACCCGTCGAACGCTGAAGGTGGCCATGGTTGTATCAATATGATGTATGCCGCTAATGTTTTGACCCGCAAGAAATATTACGTCTTGTCACAATCCAACTTGGGTAAAGAGCCTTCACCTCCTGAGAAACCTTTGCATATTGAAAAACCTGATGATATACCTCGCATTCCTATGGGAGTCTTAAAGCGCTCAGGCCACAAACCTAACGCTTGACCCACCCAACACTATTCTATTATTGAGGACTTGGGTTAGACTCCCAGTGTGATGTCAGCTCTTGAAGTGCTTCATACTTGTCCTTAACATAGGATAGCTTTGGTGTCTGCCCTCGGGATGGTAGATTCCAATCCTTCCACCATAGTTAAATTTGATACCCACGAGGTACAACCTCACTTGCCTTACCATGTGGCTTTCTTAGTCCATGTGGAGTGTATGAACAACACTATAAAACACACCATAGTTGATGAAGGCATTGCAGCCTCCGTAATGTCTCTATCTTGCTAGAAAGGCCTTGGCTCACCCACATTTTCTAAACCCATGACCATGTTGACTGCATTTTATGAACACTCGTTTTGACCTCATGGCATTCTTCTCTCTCCAGGTCCAGTTGGGGGGGGAGATTGTGTTGATAGAGGTTGAGGCAGTTGATGCATCCCTTGACTATTGTCATGTCCCCACCCCTCTACTAGAGAGAGAGGAAGCGACATTACTGCTAACAAATCTGGGTAATCTAAGCCCCATAATGTAATATAAGATGCATTGAACTTAAAAACATAAACAGACGTATAAAACATACAATATACAACGGAAGTAATTACATTTTTATTCAAGCATTCAACATGTTCATCATATTTCATTAAGAAAATACAAATGCAGAGATTAACACAAGAGATACTTATCTTATGAAGAAGCTTATCCCGGAACCAGCCATGTCGCTGCAACGTTCCACTAAACCATAGGCCAGTGTGCTCATCAATCTCTCAACACCACTTCCACCCCCGAGCTGGGCATGATTCCCACAAGGAATAAGGGAACACTAGTAGGCTCACACACAGCCAAATATATATCAAAATTCATCTAAGCCAAAACTAAATTTGGGTTTATCAGGCTACCAAGGAGGTGGGAAGCTTGAACTGCTAAGCTAGTGAGATCAAACACAGAGCTATGGACACCTGTACCAGATCGGGCTCGGATCCTAAAACATCTACACACCCAAAACCAGGAAGCATCCCCTTCTCTTATACACGGTCCCTCAGGATATGCCTTCTATTCCAGTGATATTCAGGTTGTGCAAAGAAGAAAACCAGCCCCTCTAGATCTGTCTGTGAGGTTCCTTCCTACACTAGGTTTATCAAGCTAGTCCATACCTAATTCCACTCCAAACCAGTTCAGACCAAAACAAAATATGCATACATGGTAAAATACAAGTTCTGGGATTTATGAAAAATGTCATGGAAGCCAAAAACGGAAATGGAAATTGGGGAAAAACGACCCAGCATGAGCAGTTCATTTCAAAAGCATTCTATGGCTTCACGTGGGCAATAACGGCTCCCTTAGTCCCTAAATTCGTGGATATGTCCCCCATTGTCTATGCAACTCTGAAAACATGAAATTCCCAACCGTGGGAATGTGGAAATAACATAAAAACACCCAAGAGAGCTCCCAGCCACTGTACATTAACAAAACCACTTCCCAGCCATGGGAAAAATGAATAACACTGCCAAAAATGTGAATGGAGAATGCCCAAGAGCTCCAAAAACGCGAGGAAGAGAAAAACATGGATGCATGGTAGAATGGGCATATGTTTTTGGGTTTTTACTTGCCAAGGATGTCAAAACACATTTTTCCAAAATGGGTGCCCTTCCCAATTCGAATTTTTCCCATACTCTTCCCATTCCCATGCAATAACTACCTCAACCAATTTCTGGCAAAAATAAATGATTGGGGAAAAAGACAAGAAATGGGTAGTTGACAGTTTTGATGGGTTCTCCCTTTGACATTTGGCTTTTCCCCATTGGCTCAAAGGTTTGAATATCATCCCCCCCTATCCTTAGGAAATCATACCCCCATCTCTTTAATGTTGCATTGACATAGCTGGTTGTGGGTATTTTAATTAAATTGCATATTTACATGATGTCCAAAATTATAATGTGCCTGGATAGCATGAAATACCATTGGAAACAATTTTTAATCGTCGAAACATAAAACACTAAATCAATGGTGGGGATTTTTCCTTTAGCTCCACACCACGATTAAATACAATATTTACATCATATGCATTTTTAATGC
This sequence comes from Pseudotsuga menziesii, assembly GCA_001517045.1. NCBI lineage: Eukaryota > Viridiplantae > Streptophyta > Pinopsida > Pinales > Pinaceae > Pseudotsuga > Pseudotsuga menziesii. The sequence goes on from LPNX010354822.1 coordinate 271,038, forward strand.
AAACGGGGTCAAAACCGGGGTGTTACAACATAAACCTTTTATTGGGATGGAATTGGATCTACGCTATGAAAACGATCGTGTCTTCCATTTTCCAAGTTGTTTGCTTCCCTTTTGAGGATTAGATCGTCACAATCAACTAGATGTCATTTGATAGTTCCAATTCCATTGCATCATCGAGATCCACCATCCCGGCCATTGACAATTATAAGTCGGCAACTCAAAATGTTGGTGTTGGCATGTATCTGTCATTGATGGTATCCTTTAATATTGCAACACCAATCATGATGAATTGTTCCACTCTTGGTAGTGCTTCGTCATCTTTGATTTCAGCCCCATTTTAAACTACGTATTTAGAGGACCCTTGGACTCTTCCTTCTCTAGTTACTTTGGATGAGGACCCTATACCTAGCAAGATGAAGATGTCATTATCTACAATGGAGATTACTTATCAAGTTGTTCTTGAACCCGTTGCAGACCCTAGTCCTTCCTCTTCGCAGACGAATGAGGAGGACCTCTTTGCACTTCCTGCTTGGGTGGTTGCATCGTCATGTTCACATGACTTCCTTGATGATGTTTTTCCTTCAGATGAAGCTATTCTCAAGACCATGAATGGTTTGGAACGACCTTGGGAGGAGTTGCACTTTCACTCTTACTTCCTCCTAGAGCTTAAACAAATCGAGTGTGAGGACTTTAGGTCGATCCTTAGCGAGAAATTTGATAGGCCTGTGGTGCCATTAGGAACTCATGGTATATATGCCGAAGGGAACATGGTGAACTTGTCATCGATCATCCATATCAACATTTCTTAGACTCCTGGCAAGATAGAGAACATTTACATTGGGAAGATTGTTCTCCCAATGAGATTGAGTCACACACCAAGCTCTTTAAATAATTATGTGATGTTTTTGCTTGGTCGTATGACGAAATGATAGGGATAGACCCTTGGATTGTTGAACATGAGATCAAAACTTATCCTAATGCTAAACCTATTCGACGGTGTTTACGTGCGATGAATCCCCGTAAGGAATCTGCCATTAAGGTTGAGATAGAGAATTTGCTCAAAGTAGGATTTATCGATTCAGTTTCCTTAACTGAATGGGTATCCAATCTTGTTTTGGTAGATAAGAAGCTAGGAACTATTCGGGTGTGTACTGACTTTAGAGACCTGAATAAGGCTTGTCCTAAAGATAAAATCCCCACACCATTCATAGATCAAATTTTGAATGACTGTACGGGAAGTGAATTGTTCTTGTTCCTTGAAGGATTTTCAGGGTACAACTAGATCCAAATCAAGCTTGAGGACCAACATAAGACAGATTTCAGTTGTCCTTGGGGTACTTTTGCATACCGAAAAATTCCATCTGGCCTTAAAAACGTCGGAGCTCCTTTTCAACGGGCGATGACCTTTGGTTTTCATGACCTAAAGCGTATTATCGAAGTCTATATGGAAAATTTAGCTACTCACCCTCGTTTGAGAGTGGATCATCCAAACCATCTGCGCTTGGTTTTCGAGAGATGCCGTTGTTACCAAATCCGGTTGAATCCCTCGATGTGCATATTTTTCGTGAAATGGGTCGGTTATTGGGATTTATCATTTCTAATGGGGATTAGGGTTGATCCTCTTAAGTTTGATGCAATACTTTAGTTGTCTCCCCTGCGCATAATTTGACACCTTCAAAGTCTCCAAGGGATGGATAAATTCTTACGGATATTTGTCATCAAATTTGTCAATTTGACCAAGGGTTTTATGTGCCTTTTGAAGAAGGATACTTTGTTCATATGGGATGAGTGAGCCCAAGAGACCTTTAATGCTCTTAAGAAATCCTTGGCATCGACCCTCATGCTTAGTCCACCCGACTATAGTCGTGACTTTCTATTATACGTTGTCGCGTCTCAAGAGATGATTGGGATTTTTTTGGCTCAAGAGGATGATGAGCTCCAAGACCACATTGTCTACTATCTTAGCGGGAACTTGATTGATGTCAAACTTTGATATAGTCACGTGGAGAAGCTAGCCTTAGCGACCATTCATGCGGTTCAACGATTGAGATACTACATACTCCTTCTCCAGACTACGGTTGTGGCTCATATCAATCCACTCTAGTTTGTCCTAACCAAACGAATGATTGGGGGGAAGTATAATAAGTGGATTGTTATCTTGCAAGAATTAGATCTCGAGTTTGTTTTGGAAAAATCGAAGAAATTGCTATTTTTTGTGGAGCTCATGTCAGACTTTCCTATTTTGGATGTAGATTAAATTCACGAAGATTCTTTTTTGGACGAACATATATTCCTTATCTCGACTGCAGACCCTTGGTATGGTGACATCATCATATATTTACAGACTTTGAAGGTCCCTTCTCACCTCTCATGAGACGAGCGTCAGTGTTTACAACATGTTGCTAAGAATTACCTCATTATCGGTGACACCTTGTATCTCCGTGGGGTGGATTCCATTTTATGTTGGTATTTGACTCATGAGGAGGATAAGATGGTGCTGAATGATTTCCATGGTGGGGCATGTGGTGGTCATTTATCTGGGCTTGCTACAGCCCAAAAATGCATTAAAGCAAGTTACTATTGGTCGTCGATCTTTAAATATTGTGTTAATGCGGTCAAGCGATGCCACCCTTTCCAGGTGTTTGCATGAAATATGCGCTCGCATCCAGCCTTGTTACACCCTATTATTATCATCGGTACCTTCAGCAAGTGGGGCTACACTTTATGGATTACAACCCAGCTTTGGATGGGGGGCACCATCACATCATAGTGGTCATGGATTACTTCACGAAACGGGTAGAGGATATGCCTACTATTAAATTCAATGGTGAGACGACTACTCATTTTGCATTCAATCATATCATTACTCGGTTTGGTATCCCGAGATAGCTTGTCATTAGCCATGGCAGACACATTCAAAATAGGATGATGGATGAATTATCTTCGAAATTGGGGTATAAGAAAGAGTATTCCTCTTCTTAAAGTCCTTGGGTGAATAGACAGTTCGATGCTGTAAACAAATCCATTAAGTCCATTCTGCAAATAATTGTTGTACAAATAAAGACTAATTGGCACAGTATGCCTTACCCTGGTTTGTGGGCCTATCGAACCGTTGTTAAAACTGCCACCGGTTTTTCTCCATATCAGTTAGTACATGGGGTGGACTCAATATTTCCGATTGAATTCAAAATTCCATCTTTGAAACTAGCCGTATAACTCTTACCAGAGAATTATGAGTTGGAAGAACATCTGGTCCACTTGGAGCACCTTGATGAGTAGCGTCGGGATTCTTTAGTGGCTCTTGAAATCAATAAGCATCGTGTGAAGGCTCAGTATGATAAGTCTGTATGTTCCTGGATATTTAATGAAGGTGACTTGGTTCCTCTATATGACCAAGCTAGTGAACTGTTAGGGGCGGGTAAGTTCAACCCCATGTGGCATCTGCCTTACATGGTTAAATGAGTCCTAGAGAAGGGTGCGTACAAGTTACAGGATTAGGAAGGAACAGCCTTGGAGGAGCCTAGAAATGGGCTCTATCTTAAAAAATACTATGCCTAATTCTCATGAGTTGAGTCTGATATTTTGTATATTATTGTACAGTTGCATAGTTTACTTTTGGTCCCCTTGTAGTGATTCAGTTTGTTTACATGCTTCCCTTTGTTGTGGAAGAGGTCGATGGATTATTAGGTATATGTATGATATGTTGAAGGTTCCAGCTGCCATACCTAGAACTTAGCCTCGACATCTTGGGTCATTTATATGCATGAGGGTTAGGTAATGTCTTCAAGAGGTGTGTGTCTCCGGTCATCATCGAACAATGTTGTTGAATATAGTGTCATGATTGAACTCTTACGTGATTCCATCTCTAATGGTATCCTATCTCTTGAAGTCCACCTTGACTTGTAGTTAGTTGTATCATATTTAAATGGTGCGTATCGTATCATAGATCCGACTTTATTACAGATATTCTTACGTGTAAGATTTCTAGAATGACAATTTGAACACATAACATACATTCACATTCCTAGGATCTACAACCATGTTTCTGATTCTTATGCAAACTACATTTTAGAATGGAATTTGTTACATCAATAAAGAAGCATACACATTCCATTCACATTCAAATACACATGTAAATACATCAAGCCGATCACTATAATTTTTTTATTTCTGATTATAGTCCAAAATAGTGTCACAGTACAAAATATCATGATACAAAATTGGGGCTCTAAGAGACCAAAAAACTATACAGTCAGTACAAAATGTCTATCTAGGCCTCTATGTCTGTGGACCAGGGTGATGGTCATGAAAAAAAACAACTACATTTTCCAACTGTCGAAATAGTATAACCCATGCACGGGGCACTCCTACCACATGTCTTTGCATTGCCTCAAGCAAGTCCTCGACTTGCCCCATAGGCACCCTGTGTATCATCCTGATGAAGTCGGTATGTATGCTTTGAAGCATACGCTTCACATCTGCACCTAGTATGGCATCCCCTCTTCCCCTCCAATGATGTTGGGGGTAACCATCCAGTCATCTAGGACCCGCATCTGCATATGCATGATCAATGTCAGTCCGTGATACCACCAAAAACATGTTTTTTTATTCCATTGTATTGAAAATACAAAAAAATACGTTTGGAATTTTTACCTATATCACTGTATGCAGCACCCTGTGGTAATCGCATGTCTGGGTCTCTGCAGAATTCAATCCCTACATAGGGATAGTCATCCACGACCACGATCTACCGTTGCCACTAGTGGTAGAATTCTGGTGGGAATGGAGTGGGTGTCCTACCTCCCCCTAACCTCCACATTACCTCTATCGAACAGGTTTGGGATGGATCTCATAGACCATGTGGAGGAACCTGAACTCTTGGGGTAAGGCCCGGTACCCACTCAAAGAAGAAAGAGTTGAGTATGTTGGAAAACCGCGGTTGAATATTGGTGGTCCAAATGGCTCCAAATGCACCATTTGTGGTAAAAAAACAAAATGGTATGGTGAAAATGGAAATTTTTACTATTTATCAAAAAAAAATTGAAATTTTTACCCACTTAGCATATAGTTTGGACTTTTATTAACCTTTTTGAGTTGTTTTGTCCTAATATTGTTGTTAGGATTCTATAATCCTCCCTTGTCCATATATAGTCTATTATATCATTTTTCCTAACTTATGAGTCTTTTACTTGAGTTTGGTGCCACCCTAGTATTAGTGCCATTGGTTCCACCGGTACCAACCACTAGTGTGTGGGGAACACATATAGAGGTTAAATTCCACTTACTGCATGCTCATGCATCAATTAATGTTCCTATGAGACCAATCCCTACATTTTAAGATCCACTTTGAGTGCCACCGGCAGCCTCCATCAGTTGGTTGTGGTAGGTAAGTCGTTATGCTAAGTTAACCTCCAGTTGCGTTCAGTTACATGTCTTTCAATTGAATTATCTCCAGTCTTGCATGGATGCATGGGAGTAGGTTCCTTTTCTCACCTACCTCATCAGTTTAACTGGTTTAACTGGTTGTTAGAATGAATTGGACATGTGGAGTTATACTAGTGAGCTATGGTAGTGATTTAGACACTTCTAGTTAGCCATCCAGTCATGATTGAGTTGGTAGATTCAAATATTATCCACATGATTCAAATTCTCCTTATTGTAACATTGTTGTATACTACTAGAATTAATGAAGATTAATGTTGTAATTTACTGATCAATTCTTATCAATTTTATCTAAAATTTGTCTTGTTCATTGTACAGTGTTCTTACTATTCCACTATGAAATTCTACCTTTCAATTGCACTCATTGCTTGTAGATCAATGGTTCAATCATTCAAACATGGTATCAAATCCTTGTTCATGCTAGAAACAAGTATGTATGATCTCCATTGTACACTAGAAGCAACTGGGTTTCCACATAAATCCTGCATTTTTTCCTGCTAACTCTGGATTCATCCAGAGAAGTCTCTGCAGGTGTGAAAAACCCTAAGAAAGTGTACATGTCAAGGTGGAAGGCTTGAAATTGACATGATTGTGAAATGATTTTGGTTTTTGTAGTGTTACTTGCAGGTACCTATGTAGCTTGTGGAGGAATTGACTGATCAACAGAAATATTGATGGATTCTGCAGCTCTTGTACCCCGACTCCTTACACCCTTCAACTATGATGATTGGAGGGTAGATATGCAGGTCTTTGTGTGCAATATTGGCCTGATTAGGATGACAATGGGTAGAGAGACAGAGCCTCATCACCATGTGGAGAAAAACAAGTTTTTGAATCAGTTGGATGAAGCCTTCGACTTCATATACACTCATATCTCCCGGGATATTTTGTTTCACCTTGAGGGACTAAATACTCTGAAGGAATATTGGGAGAATATTGAATCTTTATTTGGAAAACAAGATGAGCTTCGAGGACACATATTGGAGAATGAGCTCATTGCACTGCAGCCCAGTAGGTTTCGAAACTATTCAGCATTTTTTCACAAAATTCAAGTCACTAGCACTGCAATGTAAACAATGTGGAATAGAGAGGAAAGATGAGAAACTGGTTCTATCAGTCCTGAGCAAGCTTGGCCCAGAGTACTATGTCTTTGTCTCTACTTTCCATTCTGGAAGACCTTCCATCCCCAATTGGAAGATGTCTTCTCTAGATGTTTTTGTTGAGTCCTTAATATAGGAGTAGGATAAATTGGTTCAAATGGGAGTGATTCAAACCTCCAAGAGTCAAGCTCTATTGATTTCAGGCTCAAACAATATGCAAGCCATAGGGAAGCACAAGGGGAAGGATCCCAAAGATACTGATTTGAAGAAAACAGAGAATCAAAGATCTTCCGAAGGAGCCTCAGGTTCGAAGAAAAAGAAAAAATTCGAGAAAACTAGATGTCCATATTGTATGAGAGGATTTCATCCTGAAATACAGTGCATGAAGAAGAAAATAAACCAAATATTAACACTCCTTGAACATAACAGTATTTCCCTTCTAGAAGGAGCAAAGAAATCTGATGATGGACCACCGACAAAAGACCATGAGAGATGCCATGCCTTGAAGGTAATCCTTCCTTAGTTGAAAGCTTACTTGATTGATTCTGGAGCATCCAACCACATCGTTTCCTCCAAGGAATCCTTATCCACTCTAACTCTATCATGAGAACCTAGCATTCACATGGGAGATGACTCCCAAATCCCGGTTTTTGGGAGAGGTTCAGTTAAAATCCAACATGGTGAGTTCAAGAATGTCCTCTATTTGCCCTCTCTTGCAGAAAATATGTTGTTTGTTTATCAGATGACCCATATAGGCTCTCCCAAGAGAGTTACATCCAACTCTGACTCAGTTTAAATCATAGAAAAAGCTACTGGAAATATCATAGCGAAAGGGTTTTCTAACCATTCCTCAAAGGCATATGAGTTCTCCCATTTCCTTCTTGTTTCACATCCAACAGCTTTATTGACTCATGCCAACAACACCCGCAATCTATGGCATGAGATATTTGGGCATCTCAATTTCAAATATCTCCAAAAACTCCACAATGAAAAAATGGTTGAAGGATTGCCTCTCATCCAAACATCATATGGAGTATGTCCTAATTGCTGGGTAGGTAAGCACCCAGAGAAGAGGTATGAAGTTGGGAAGGCAAATAGAGCTTCCTCTATAATTGATATGATACACAGTGATGTTTCAAGACCTATTCCTACAACAACAAACAATGGTTCCAGGTATTTCCTTACTTTTATTGATGATTGTTCAAGGTTCTGTTGGGTATATTTCATAAAACTGAAATCATAAGTATTTGGAATTTTTAAAGTTTTTAAAGCTTTGATTGAGAATAGTTTCAGGAAAAATATCAAGTCCAATAGATCAGATAATGGAGTTGAATGCATTAAAATATATTTTTGGCGTTATTGTGAATTAGAGGGGATTTGAATGGAACACTCAGTTCCATACACACCACAACATAATGGTGTGGATGAGAGGAAAAATAGATCATTGAAGGAGATGGAAACATTATTCTCCAAAACAATAATCTTCCTCCTTCTCTTCAGGTTGAAGCTCTAAACTGTGCTTCATACATATATATAATAGAGTGCCTCATAAATCAGTGGTTGGGGCCACTCCATTCAAAGCACTGCATGGGAATTAGCCTAATGTCTCTCACTTGAGATTTTTTTGGTTCCAAATCTTGGGCCATAATACCCATTGATAATAGAAAGGCCTTCCAAGACCAGAGTAGTGAATTCTTACTGCTGGGATATGTTGAGGATGCAAAATCATATAAGTTGATGGAACTTGCAACTTGTAAATGCTTCATAGAGTGAAGTGTTTAGTTTGAAGAAGATCAATTGTTTGATCTACCACCATCGGAAGCACAAGAAGGTATAAACACTCTTCCATTTCCTTTTAATGATGATATTTTGTAACATGTTTTAGATTTAGATGAAGAGGAACAAGATCAACATGATCTTGATATTGAGGTTGTACCTCATGAGAATATAGATCCATATCCATTCCCCATCCTAAATCAGTGGCCTAATCCTAAATGGGCCCAAAATCTCATTGAAGTCGTTGGGGATGGTGTTGGGAATCCAGAATATAGAAGGATAACAAGGTCCCGGTATTAGAATGAGAATGTTGCACTCTCTCACACAGCTTCGCTCTCTACAGAATGCTGCAGCAATATTCCAAGAAAGTGCCACTTTATGATAGTGAATGATCCACCATTTGGCCCACAGAAGAACAAAAGTGAGCATTCCATTCCTCTTCCAGAAAGAACAAACACATACAACATACATCAGATTAGAAGAACATTGAGAGGTTCACATGCACAGCTTCAGGATGTTGCTGCATAGTGCTGCAAATTGCAGCAAATTGTTTTGCAAGTTATTACTCAAAGAGGAAGATTTTATCCTAAGTATAGCTTGTTTTTCATGTTCCTGCTTATTTTGAGGGGGGGGTTCCCATGAGGTTTTCCCCATTTTCCTCGGTTTATTAAACAACTTTTAATTCTTTTGGATTGTAATGGGTGACTTTTGGCCTAGTTGTCAGGACCCACAGTTGTCTAAGTTAGGATTAACGGGGGGTGTTAGGATTCTATAATCCTCCCTTTTCCATATATAGTATATTAGATCATTTTTACTAACTTAGGAGTATTTTACTTGAGTTTAGTGCCACTGGTTCCATTAGTTCCATTGGTTCCATTGGTGCTACTGGTTCCATTGGTGCCATTGGTGCCACCGGTGCCATTGGTGCCACTGGTACCAACCACTAGAGTGTGAGGAACACATATAAAGGTTAACTACCACTTACTGCATGTTCATGCATTAGTTAATGTGGCTTTGAGACCAATCCCAACATTTTAGGAGCCACTCCACCAGCATATTCCATCAGTTGGTTGTGGTAGGTAGGTAGTTATGCTAAGTTAACATCCATTTACATTAATTTAGATTCCTTTGAGTTGAGTTAGTATCAGTATTGCATGGATGCATGGGAGTAGGCTCCTTTTCTCTCCTACCTCATCAGTTTAACTGGTTTTACTGATTGTTAGATTGAATTAGACATGTGGAGTTAGACTAGTTAGCTCTAATAGTGATTTAGACACTTCCAGTTATCTAGCCAATCATGATCGAGTTGGTAGATTCGAATCTTATCCACATGATTCGAATTCTCCTTATTGTAACACGGTTGTATACTACTAGAATTAATGAAGATTAATGTTGTATTTTACTGATCAATTCTTATCAATTTTATCTAAAATTTGTCTTGTTCAGTGTACATTGTTCTTATTATTCCACTGCAAAATTATACATTTCAATTGCACTCATTGCATGTAGATCAATGGTTCAATAATTCAAACAATTCCTGGTGTAGGGACTTGATTTGAGTGCACGTTTGTCGAGGTCTTGACCATTCGTGTCTATAACATGTATAATTTCAAACTTGCATGTAGGATATGATTAATTTTTCGTATGCATTATGCATTGTCCTATGACCATGTCATCTTAACTATAGGTACGAACCCACTTCGTAATGTTACGGAACCTTCACACTGCTACTAGAAGTGGCATTACGTAAGTGGTAGAGCCATCTTACTCATGGGTGCCCTAGTTAGATCTCGCTTTTCCATTTGGTACACATGCTGATATTCCTCCCTTAGGTATGGGAATCCCTTGTATTCCCTCTATGTCTTTGATCAAGAACCACGTATTCTTTCTTGAACTTTATAATGTTTCTCATCCCCCACAGAGACTCTCATAATTTAGATCAAGTTGTAACTGTATTTCATACATTTTCTTGCCGTATTGAGCCTTATGTTGGCTCCCTACTTCAGTTTTATGAGCCATATAGCATGAGATTGCCTCAGTCCTAGCCAAGCAAATCCTTTCATATATCTTTTGCAGCTTGATCACCCCATACCTGGAGGAGACATACCCCCTGAGTCTCCTTATCCTGCACATGCTTCCTTGCATTGAGCATAGGTATGTTCCAATGCTTGGAATTATTTTTCTTTCTCGCGACACTCATTTCCTCCTAGTTTTGTAATATAAGCAATTTTATTCTTTTTCAAGCCTTCCAATATGAGAAAGACCAAAAAAATAAAATAAAACAGAAGGGAAATGATATTACTTTTGGCAGTTGTCGTATCGTGTCGCCTTCGAATAGATCATTGTATATTCCATCCATTGGTTGGGTTATTAGTGTGAATTTAGGAGATGTACTTGTTATTCTGAGTTTTCTCCACCGACTGGTTATGCTTCCAGACCCTATGGATCCTCTATTGAAGCCTTTTGCGTCGGAGAGTTGTCCTGATTTTCATGTTGAGTCTATGCTTCCTATGAGTCACCATATTTCATATGATCGTGTTCGAAGGAATTCCTAGCCTGAGTCAGACATTCCTCAGTTATATTGTCTTTGGATGTCAGCCATTCCTGATATAGTTACTAGTTCGTACACATATTGTTCATCTGAGTTCTTCCAAATTATCCAGCGTTAGTTCTTCTCCTGTTAGTTGATGGGGGATGCCTTAATTCCCTCCTTCCAGTGGATTCCATTCCATCGACTTCAGATCATTTATTTTCGAATAGGAGTCTAGATTCCTTTGAGTTCCTTGAGACTTGCATTCATTAGTGCCAGGTTCTCTTGCCATCGATAGTTTTGGAAATACATCAATGTCCCCTGATTGATGGACTCTTTCAAGTGTTCGACCTCAACACATTTATTCACACTTGTTTTGCACTCGATACCTTGATTCCCATTATCATTATCGATGGGATATCTCATGTCTGTTAACAGTATACATCAATGAGTGGTAATTAGACGATGGTCCATCATGTTCGACCTCGACACGTTTATTCACGTGATGGGACATGTGCCAATAGCGGTTTATGTAGAATACCTCTGAGATTGGTGGAATTCCATATATCATTGCCTCATTGATCGTTCCAGTATCCATGAGATGTCAGCTCTCATGCCCAGATTCCAGTGTTTTGTCAGATGTCTTCATTCAGTATGAAGATATTATTTCACTGTGTATTGTATGTGGTGATGACCTATTCATGGCCATTGTACTATTATGTATCCAGGACTGCTACACTTCATATTTGCAGTCACATGCTGAAATGTATCATTGTATTGTACTAATGAGTAGCTGGTTTTTCCACCTGGGTCTTCATTACTCCACTTCTGGGATTGGCATAATGTATTTTGGCCATCATGTTACCCCTCTAACCTCACACATTAGGGGGCATCTATTATAGCGAATTTTACCACACTCGATAGATCATGTTTTTATGGCCTTCCCTATACCTATGCAAACTCTTTGGACCCCCTTTGCTCAAAATAAACTTTGATGATCCAAGAAATCCCTTAAAAAATTCTTATTTATTGGTATACACGGGTCACCAGCTTACAGACTGCGTGTACACGTAGCTTGCTCCACTATGACCCGCATACATCGGGAAATGTGCCCAAAAAATAAATATTTGGAGTTTTCCTCAATGAGTCACGAATAACTTGACCTTTGGCCTTCCATATGCCTAGAAACGCTCTGACTCGACCCTTCACTTCCTATTGAAGGGATATATATTGATCCTCCTGGATGCATTAGAGGAGGAGAACTGATGAGAGAAAGGAAACTATAATGGATTTGTTCCCCATTCATGCATGCTTAAGTTTGCATCCCTTTGTCCTTTTGAGTAGGCATCGATGTTATTCCCAAGATTTCTATTGTCTTGTGAGGTTGCCATTGATTTGGAGGATTGAAGTGGTGGAGGCCAAGGTGGAGGAATCAGTCTCTCAATTCCAATGAGGCGATAGAATTTGTCACTTGTATCTCTATTTATAATTAATAGATATATCAATTTCTCGTCCATTGTATGTGTGTAACTATGAATATCATGTCCATGGATGTAGTTGCTTCGATTTATACATATTAGATTTATATATGCTAGAGTAGACCTAACCCTTAATATCTGCCATGTTTGTCTATTTCGTTGTTGTTGAGAATGGAATGTAGGTGCAAGTGTGGTTGAAAGCTCAACGAGGATCTACTACAACCGTCTGAAATAAGGTACGTTCTTTATCCCTTAGTGTTATCCTTATTTTTCTTTGTTGCATATGTAAATGGATTGATTTTTGGTGTCATACTGTCTGTTGTGGTCTACCCCAAGCCATAGGAATTTGTTCCCATAACAATTCCCGTGGAGACTGAAGAGATGTCTGTGGGTGTTGGAATAGTCGTGGAGGTTTTAGTCATCCCCACTGAACTAGTGAGCTACAGAAAGGTGCATTTATGTGGAAGGTGTTACCACTAATTTATTTCTGTTGAAATTGGTCTTATTGCCTTTAAATTTCAAACTTTCATCGGTAATTCGGCAGCTCCAGGTTTGTTCGCTTGGTCGTTTATCAGAGTATCCGGGTTTGGAAAGAAGAATAAACCTGAAAACTATTTGAGCAAAAGAGAAAATTATTTTTATAAATTCTTATGATTTGGAAGGCTTAGTTCATTTTAAAATAAAAAATTATAACCATTGGTTTTATATCTAAATTTGTATTTATAGTGGAATTTTTATATTTATCAAAGGTTATTGTTTTTTTAAATATGGACAAAGAACTTTTATTAAGAAAATTTGGATAAAAGATTTTTTTGGGAATTTTAATATTTACCAAAGGTTATTATTTTTTAAAATATAGACAAAGGACTTTTATTAAGAAAATATGGATAAAAGATTATAGACAAAGGACTTTCATTAAGAAAATATGGATAAAAGCGCCCATCACCATCACCAAGTCGAATAGGAGCAACAATACATCAGTGAGTATCAAGTTGAAGTTTGCCAGCATTACCAACACAACATGTTCACAACGCTACTCCGTATCCTTTTCTTTGCAAATGGTGATATTTCCAACTCGTGGTGTACATAAACAATGGAAATATTTTTCACGTTATGCATGTGGGAAATGAATTTTACAATAAATCGTTCAAAGATTTTATATGAGAAAGGTAAGAATAAAAGTTGAATTATGTCACTTCACTTGCAAAGGATAGTCGGGTCATTTTATAACAAAAAAAAGTGGATTTATGGAATGACAAATGGTTGTTGCTCATATTAATCTTTTTGTCTTACGACCATCTACATCGCTTGTAACCAGCTCTTGATTTGGAAGCGACGGGTGTGGGATTTCAGGGAAACAAGTGAAAATTATTTTGCTATATTTGAACTCATGCTTATATATACAGGCCCCATAGAGCAGTTGCAACGTTTTCTGAAGTGGGTGTAAGCTTTCTACGCCAAGTTGGTTTGATTGAAAATCAATTGAAGGCAAGACGTTGGCTTTTCTGATACCCATTCTTATGAAATTGAAGGCACGATCCAAAAATGGAATTCAGGCTGTGAAATCTGCCACTCGTACAACGAGAGAGAGAATGCTTTGCATAGAAAGATAGGATTTTGGTAAAGGATTCTTCATTCAAATTCAAATAAGATCAATTGATGAGCCAATGTTGGAATAACAGTTATAGGTTTGTCAAAACTTCTCATTGGTATTTCTGTCAAACTTAGTTCACACTGAATGAAATGCCGCATTTGTACCACAACTGAAGAAGACGAATGAGCTGAAACTTTCACTAGAACGAATCTCACAGTTTGAGATATTTTCTTGTCAGAATTCAAATGCATATGAGAAGCAGGTAGCAGGGAGGATTGGTGAATATTTGCAAAGCATCACCTGTCATGATATTTATTTCGCATTTAAACACGGGCTCATTTCAAACGTCCAACATTGTAACGCAAGTCGAAAGATGATCAACGACACAGGTAAAAACACAAACCATCCAATGGCCAGAATAAATTCCGCGTTGACAACATGCAAGGAGGAGTGAACTTTTAAAATTTATGAAATCGGGTACGGGTCAAATATTTTGACGGCTCGGAGGCAAGAGTAATCCCGATCAACCGTCCATTTTAAATCCACAGATTGAAAGTGTTGGTTGTTTAATATTTTAAAAATCAGTGAAATTTTGTGTAGGGAGCAATTCGAGACACGTGTCAAGTTTTCCAAATAGATCTCGGATCAAAATTTATCCCGTGCGGTGAAGATTTCATCTGTTTAATATTCCAGAGCTGGAAGAAATTTCTTCTGGGTGTGCAAGTTTTGGCAAGTGTAAGTGCATCCATGGTTTGGCTAATAAGTTAACCGGGTAAATTTATTCGGCTAACAAAAAGAAGCTGAAGTCAATATGGTAAAGGCTACAGTTGGTGAAGATGGCCAGGAAATAACTATTCAATCCACTGAGAGATACGAGAGCCTTTACCACTAATAATTTATCATCTTCCTATTTGTTGTGACATTTGTTTTCTTTAGTGAGACATGGTGGTTTTAGATCCCAATTACAAGGAACAAGTAGTGATGGGTGGAAGAATGACCATCTCTATGAATACACATGAATATGTATGTGTGGTTCAGAAATGTGGAAAACATGGTTGATATTCAACGTGGGGAAATATGAATGAAATTAGATAAAAATACGAAGTAGAAGCAAAGCATATTTTTTATTAAAATAATTGTTTTAGTCATTAAGTTCTGAGAGTTGTTTCAGCTAAAAAAAAGAAGAAGAAATTTCAGAAACCGAGAGAGGTTTTTCTTCACAACATACCTATATACAATAACCTATCTCAGTTTTTCCACAGGTGCTATGGATTGGGAGAAACAAAGTGATCTTTACAAGGAAATTTTCAGGTTTTCAAATGACTGTTTTAGTCATCAAATTCACAGAGTTGTTTTTGCCAAATGGGAATTAATTTTAAGAAACTGAGACACGTTTTTATTCATAACAGGAAAATATTTTAAAAAATCCTTCAGTTTTTACACATGTATGAAGAATAAAAAGGATATTCACAGAGTATTTTTCCAGAAAATTGAAATTACTATCTGAGTCATCAATTTCAAAAGAAGATTCCGAATAGATGGAGGTGAATATGAGCAAACAAAGACATGAGTTTTGACGGGAACATGGTCAATCACATTAAACTCTCTCATATTTCACCCACCTGTCACCAATTGATATATGCAGGTAGTCTTTGAAGCATATTTTTCAGCAATCTGTCTCCTGAATGAGGTGAAATGATGAAGATTAGTGGGAAACTGCATAAGAATAGGTGTTTGCAATGAAGGAAGCCTCTGCTACCCCTATTGTTGAGGAGAAATTACAGGCTGATTCATTATGGGACCATTGGAAGCGCTCCAAACCGTTGTTTTCAACAAGCGAGCCTAAAACTTCAGATGCTGCATTATTGTTTAAACTCAAGCATGTGTGACACTCCATATTCTTTGTTTATATATAAATCATGGAAAATATGCCACGTCTAAGTTTGTTAGGATTTTGATTATTGTTGTAACCAATTTTGTCCCTATTTCGAGGTTGGCCTCAGGGGTCTAAGACACTATAAGTATACCCTCAATAGAGGAAGAAAGGGTTGAAACCTGTGAGACTTTTGCGTTATGTAATTTTGAGATCTGTCTTTAATAGAAGTTGCAGAGCCAAGTGTTGGCCTTTGAATGCGAAAATTCATGTATATTTCTTAGTTATAGTCTATGATTTATTTTCTTTATGTGCATGTTCTTCTTGTTAATATTTCCATTATTTTTTCTTTCATATCTGAGATAAGTGTGTGATAGTTTTCAGAATTCATACTTGGTTATGCTCTGTCTATTGTCTCATATATTCACAAATTGTTTCTACCAAAGTTAATGCAAAATTCATCCTAGTTGGTGCTCTGTGTTAACGGACTATCATCATTTCTTCCTTATCACCAGACCAAAAACATATTAACCATAACCGAAGTATTATCTTGCTTTTACAGATGTTTCCTATGCAAACTACTCTGTGTTTCTTGATAATCATGACTCCATAGCCCAATGTACCCTTACCCTATTTCAACCACAAACTTAATATGAATATTTATTTCGTTTGTATATCTGGACTTGATAAAAATCTGTGAGAGATCCCTCTCTATAAAGGAAGAGGACATCTCCATTTCCTTAAGTAGTTCTGTTGTTACCTCGGGGTTTTCCTTCTACAACCTTGGGTGCGATTCTGAGTGCTAACAAAGTGGCACCATTGTCGAAGAACAAAGGTTTAGATCTTCCTTGGGTATGAATGATAGAGTTTCAGATCTGATCATTGATGGTGAACAATGGTCAGATATCAGCAAGGTTGTGTATCTTTCACTTTGCGACTCCACCTTCAAAGAATCCATGTTTCAGACATTTCAGTGACTCCACTGGTGAAGTGATTCAGAAATCAAGTTTTCAAAGAAAATTGGCAGACTCTACTATGGAAATGAGCTCATTATGCAAACATGGAAATGCATGGGGAAAAAATAAGGTATTCAAGCCTCAATATTCTCCAAGATGTCTTATCCTTTCTTGTAAATATTTTCCTGTCTTTTCCTAAGTTTGTCTAAACAGTTTTCCATCGTTTATTCCATTCAAACCAAAACCATGGATTTACTCATGTTTATCCTTCTTTACAAACTAAAAGTATCTCATTATCTTGTACATTTGATTTTGATCAAGACCTTTTATTTGAACCACATGACATCAAGAAATAACCTTGTGAGCCTCATGATACCACAGTTGATGTTACATCCTTTCCACATAACTTTGTTTTTTTCAATATCCAAAATCATATAGACCACTTCACCTACCTCTTATCCTTCATGATTTCCCTACAAAACACTGACAAATACCTTCCTAAGTTTGATGGAGAATCTAAGAACCTTACAGCTGAGAAACATCTACAAGCCTTTAAGAATTTCCTTGACCTCTTTGAGATAGAGCATGATGATGTTTGTATGAGAGTTTTTTCCCAATCTTTGTAAGGAGATGTTAAAGAATGGTTCAAACATTTGCAACTTGAATCCATCAATACATGGGTAGAGTTTTCTCATATATTTTTGGGGTTTTGGGGTAAGAGGAGGTCAGTGGACCAAATACTTTCAGAGTTTTATTCCATGAAGAAGCAAGAGGATGAAACTATGTCTAGTTTCAATGGGAGGTTTGCAATTTTTTATTATAATATGCTGAAAGAAATTCAACCATTAGAAGGTGTTGCTAAATTGCATTATGCATCTATCTTCCCCCCCGAATTGTCATTACTTCTTTTGGAGAGAAGGTCAGTCACATCGCAGCTATGTTTATTGATTCATTAGAGGTTGAAGACAACCTTAGGATGTTTAAAAAAAAATCAGACCAATACAGTAATAACAGAATGGAAAAGGAATTAGAGTTAAATGAGCAATATGAACAAAAATAACTTGCCCTGCCATCCAATTCTATTTTGTGTGAGCAAGAAGATAATGAAATCAATGATGTACAGGAAGAAGCTTATAATCATTTATTTTATGAAAATTGCAATCATCTTGTCATAAATTATGTTAGTGATGATTCTAAAGAAGTTTTCAGACTACCTATATATGATGAATATGAGGATAATTACTTGTATGTTGTGCCTAAAAAACCAACTGTAGATTTTGTAAGTTCATGGTCTATTAGTGAAGAAAATCAGATTACAATCCAAGGTGAAAAGGCTGAAAACAGAGAGGATAGTGAGTGTGCTAAAGGTGATTGTTTTCATTTGTGGTATTCTTCTTTTGAATTACTGAGACATATACTTAAAGCCTCTAAACAAAAACAGAAATTCGAGACAATAGAAAATTTCATGAACTTTTTAGAAGTGGAAGATGAACATGATAATCAATCATGCAATCAATCTCAGCATGTGGAAAAACTAGCAGTTTATGATGAGGAATTGAATCAGAAAGAAGAAGACGAGGGCTCTCAAATCGATGTTTCTTTTTGTTTTTCCAATTCAGAACTTTTTTATCAAAAAGGAAATTTGTTTATTTGATTCTATTGGAGAAAAGAATGATATTTCTGCTGAAGAATATAAAGAAGATGAAGTTTTAAAATTAGAAATTTTGGATGAAGTTGTGGATGTCTCTCCTGCAAATGGTCAGGAGCATTCCTTGCATGGTTTTCTTGAAGAGCATTTGGGCAGGATGCTAGAGGAGTTGTAGTTGGAGCAGTTTTGTCATGGCAAACAAATAATAGAAAATTTTGTAGGTTATCAGGATCCAGTGGCAGAATACATGGAGAAGCCTTGAAGTGATAATGGTTGGTTATGTCTTTACATTAAAGATCAATTTCTTTATCATAACATTTTTCCATTAATTCCATCATCTATGTTTATGATCAAGCCTAAGGAGAAAGTTTGTTTATGGGATCATTTGCTTGATTGGCTTCACTGTAAGTCAAAATTTACTTGACTGGGCATTAATGCTTAGTGAGTAGGGTAGGTAAGTAGATGTGAATAAGATCGACATGGTGAACATTTATTTCAGCAGTTTTCAATTTCAGTTTTAGTTTTTTAGTTTTGTTTCACCATTAGTTCAATTTTGGCTTTCAGAGCATGTTGGGAATTTCAGAAAATTTTGAGAGCCACCCAATGGATTCGGCACCGGGTCTACAGGGTTCTTTTCTACCTCATAGGGAGGATAGCATCCCTAGTTGAAGCCAGCTGTTAGCACTCATTTATTTCTACCGGAATTGGTCTTATTGCCTTTAAATTTCAAACTTTCATCAGCAATTCAACATCTCCGGGTTTGTTCGGTTGGTCGTTTAACAAAGTGTACAGGTTTGGCAAGAAAAATGAGCGTGAAAACTCTTTGAGAAAAAAAGAAAATAATTTTTATAAATTCTTATGATTTGGAAGGCTTGGTTCATTTAAAAATAAAAAATTATAAACATTGTTTATATATGTAAATTTAGATTTATAATTGAATTTTTATTTTTACCAAAGTTTTTTTCTTTTAAATATGGAAAATATGGACAAAGGACTTTTATTAAGAAACTATGGATAAAAGATATTTTTTATAAAAACATGTTGACAAAAGGCCGCTCATCACCAAGTTGAATGAGAGCAACAACACATCAACACAAATCAAGTCCAAGCGTCATGTTCACAAGGCTACTCCATAACCTTTCCTTTGTTACTCGATATCATTTGCAACTCGTGGGGTATATAAACAATAGAAATATTTTTCATTTTATGCATGTGGGAAATGAATTTTACAAGAAACCGTTCAAATAATTTATATGAGAAAGGTAATAATAAAAGTTGGCTTATGTGATTACGCTTGGAAAGATAGTCGGGTCATTTTATAACAAAACAAAGTGGATTTATGGAATGGAAAATGGATGCTGCCCATATTAATCTTTTTGTCTTACAACCATCTCCATCGCTTGTAACCAATTCATTTCAGGCCCAAGATGTATAAAAATAAAAACCAGCTCTTGATTTGGAAGTGATGGGTGTGGGATTTCAGCGAAACAAGTGAAAATTATTTTGCTATTTTTCAAATCGTGCTTATATATACAGGCATCATAGAGCAGCTGCAACATTTTTTGAAGTGGGTGTAATCTTTCTACACCAAGTTGATTTGATTGAAAATAAATTGAAGGCAAGATGTTGGCTTTTCTTATAACCATTCTTATGAAATTGAAGGCACGATCCAAAAATGGAATTCAGGCTGTGAACTCTGCGACGCATACAGAGAGAGACAGAGAGAATGCTTTGCAATAAGGATAGGATTTTCGTAAATCATTCTTCATTCAAATTCAAATAAGATCAGTTGATGATGCCAATTCAGGTGGCGACAGGATTGAGATCTATTGCACTGCATTGCTCTATTTATTCTTCTTAAATGAGCATTGAGTGAAGCTTTGTAATAGTTCTGAGAAACTACGTGAAATAGAGTTAGTTTTATGGATGATATCTATGGAATAACAGTTATGGTTCTGTCAAAACTTATCATGGGGATTTCTGTCAAACTTAGTTCACAATGAATGAAATGTCACATTTGTACCACAACTGAAGAAAACCAATGAGCTGAAAATTTCACCAGAACGAAGCTCACAGTTTGATATATTTTCTAGTCAGATTTTAAATGCATATGAGAAGTAGGTAGCAGGGAAGATTGGTGAATATTTGCAAAGGATCACCTGTCATGGTATTTATATCACATTTAAACACAAGCTCATTTCAAGAGTCCAACATTGTCCTGCAAGTCGAAAGATGATGGTCAGCACAGGTAAAAGCACAAACCATCCAACGGGCAGAATAAATTCTGCGTTGACAACATGCAAGGAGGAATGAACTTTTAAAATTCGCGGAATCGGGTATGGGTCAAATATTTTGATGGCTCGTAGGCAAGAGCAATCCCCATCAACTGTCCATATTATTTCCACAGATTGAAAGTGTTGGTTGTTTAAGCTTTTAAAAATCAGTGAAATTTTATATCGAGAGCAAATCGAGACACATGTCGGGTTTTCCAAATAGATCTCTGATCAAAATTTATCCCACCGTGTGAAGATGTCATATGTTTAATAGTCCATAGCTGAGCGAAATTTATTCCTGGTGTGCAAGTTTTGTCAGGTGTAAGTGCATCCATGGTTTGGTTAATAAGTTAACGGGGTAAATTTATTCCGCTAACAAAAAGAAACTGAAGTTAATATGGTAAAGGTTGTAGCTAGTGAAGATGGCCAGGAAATTACTATTCAATCCATTAGAGATACAAGAGCCTTTACCATTAATAATTCATCATCTTCCTATTTGTTGTGACATTTGCTTTCTTTGGCGAATGAGACATGGTGGTTTTAGATCCCAATTACAAGGAAGAACCAGTGATGGGTGAAAGAATGACCACCTCTATGAATACACATAAAAAACATGAATATGTATGTGAAGTTCAGAAATGTGGAGAACATGGGTGATAATCAATGCAAGGAAATATGAATGAAATTAGATAAAACCAGGAAGCAAAAGCAGAGCATATTTTTTATTAAAATTATTGTTTTAGTCATTAAGTTCAGAGAGTTGTTTCCGCTAAAACAAGAAGAATTTTCATAAACCGAGAGAGGTGTTTCTGCATAACATACATATCTACAATAACTTATCTCATTTTTTACACAGGTGCTATGGAGTAGGAGAAACATAGTGATATTTACAGGGAAATTTCCAGGTTTTCAAATGATTGTTTTAGTCATCAAATTCAAAGAGTTTTTTTCGCCAAATGGGAATGAATTTTAAGAAATTGAGAGAGGTTTGCATTCATAATAGATCAATATTCAAAAAATGCCTTCATTTTGTACACAAGTATCACTAGTTGGGAGAATCAAAAGGATATTCACAGAGTATTTTTCCAGAAAAATGAAATTACTATCTGAGTCATCAATTTCAAAAGAAGATTCCAAAGAGATGGAGGTGAATCTGAGTTGTCACCAGTTGAGATATGCAGGTGGTATTTGAAGCCTATTTTTCAGCAATACCTCTCTTTAATGAGGTGAAATGATGAATATTAGAGGGCAACTGCATAAGAACATGTGTTTGAAATGAAGGAAGCCTCCGCTACCCCTGCCATTGAGGATAAATTCCAGGCCGAGTCATCATGGGACCATTGGAAGTGCTTTGAACCCTCATATTCAACAAGCGAGCCTGAAACTTCATATGTTACAATATTGTTTAAAATCAAGCATGCGCGTCACTCCATATTCTCTGTTTTATATATAAATCATGGAAAATATGCCACGTCTGAGTTTGTTAGGATTTTGTTTATTGTTGTAACTAATTTTGTCGTTGTTTCAAGGTTGGCCTCAGGGGTCTAAGACACTATAAGTATACCCTCAACAGAGGAAGAAAGGGTTGAAACCCGTGAGACTTTTGCGTTATGTAATTTTGAGATCTGTTTTTAATAGAAGTTGCAAAGCTGAGTGTTGGCCTTTGAATGCACAAATTCATGTACATTTCTCAGTTATAGTCTGTGATTTCTTTTCTTTATGTGCATGTTCTTCTTTTAATACTTCCATTATGTTTTCTTTCATATCTAAGATAAGTGTGTGATAGTTTTCAAAATTCATACTTGGTTATGCTCTGTCTATCGTCTCAGATATTCACAAATTGTTTCTACCAAAGTTAATGCATAATTCATCCTAGTTGGTGCTCTCTGTTAATGGACTGTCACCATTTCTTGCTTATCACCAAACCAAAAACATATTGACCATAACTAAAGTATTATATTGTGTTTGCATTCGTTTCCTATGCAAACTGCTATGTGTTTCTTGATAATTGTGACTCCATATCCCAATGTACCCTTACCCATTTCAACCACAAACTTAATCTCAATGTTTATTTTGTTTGTATATCTGGCCCTGATAAAAGCTATGAGAGATCCCTCTCTAGAAAGGAAGAGGCCAACTCCCTTTCCTAAAGTGGTTCTGTTGTTACCTAAGGGTCCGCCTTCTACAACCTTGGGTGTGATTCTGAGTGCTAATAGAAGGATATCATCCTTCAGTTCCATTTTGAAAGAGTTAAGAAATAAAAGAGCAATCATGACTTGACTACCATTTCGTGGGAGGAGAATCACTCATTTTCTGAGAGATCTGGGTCTTACAACCAAGAAGAGGAGGGCGTACCTCAGTATATAGTATATACACTCAACAATTATGGAAGGGCACAATGACTAGGGAGAAAATCTTGGTTTGTAGTGTTTATTGATGATTCATATATTGTTTCTCAAGTTGGGTGCACTTACCACTACTCATGTATACTCTCAGCTCAACAAACTATCAAATCGTGGGCATATTGGGAAGGAAGGTGTAACCATCAAAAGGGGTGATGTTGTTGTAGTTGAAGTCATATTTTCTTGGAATAAGGCTACACCATCTGCTCCATGCATCATTCCAGTATATACTAGCAGTAAAACCAGTCAAACATGATGATTGTTCATCATTAGAAAGAGACAGTCCTCTCTATTAAAACTGTCCTTGGTCTTCGGCTGGTTCGTCCTTCTGCAGTCTTCAGTTGGTTTGTACCTGTTCCGCTTTAACTCTCCTACCTTCCTCTTCCACTGACTCGTATATTCCTTCCTCGTTGCAGTTATCCTCGTCGTAGCTTCTTCCTTTACCTGCTTTTCTTCGTCACGCGCCCACTTTTCCTCTTGTGCGGCAAACTCTTCCTTGTGCACTTTTCCTAGCCCAACAAGCCCCCAACACTCACATGTGGATCGTCCTGAGCCACTAAGCAAAATGGATGTCTCCGCAAAATTTTGAGTGTTCGCAAAACTCAAGCCTCTGGCTCAGGTTGGGCGACAAGACCAACCTTGTCCTGAAATTCCTTTAAAATTTGTTGCACCTTGGCAACTTCCTTTATTACTTCCTCTGCCTGCTTGGCCAACTGTTCCACCTGGTCGAAACTGATGTGTTCCAATGATCCTGCCTCTAGTGATTGCATGATATGCTGAAGCTTCTATTGTACAGGTTAAATAAGCCCTATAATTCGCGCTACTTCTGACTGGTGCACAGCTACTTCCTCATTCCTAGTCTGCTCTTGGTCACGAAGATCTTGGAATTCTTGCTGGAGCTACTTGATCTCAGCCATTTTTATCACCTTCTCCTTAAGCAGCAGCTTCTTCATCTTTGCCTTTGCCGTGGTGATTTTCTCATCAGCTTGTCATGCATTTTCCTTGATATTTTCCCTGGACTCATCCTCTAGAAGTGCTTCCCATATCGTGGAAATGGCTTCAACTGCCTAAGTGCAGAGTTTTTCTCCTTTGTTTATCCTTGCAACAACGTCAGATGTTGCTTTGCTTCGTTCTTCAAGAACATCCGGAGGTGTGCTTGGTACCTACTTTGCTTGAAGCTCTTTCACTTGCTTCTTGAGTTCCACCGTGATCTTGGAGAGGTGGCCAACCCTGGAGACTGAATCTTCGTCATCTTGACCTGATTCCGGTGGGAACTCCGCAACCGCACCTTTGATGGCTTTAGCGAGTGCAATCCTGCTTTGCTCTCTTACCTCAATTTCCTGCTCCTTTTCTCTAAGGAGGGTCTTGCATGCTGTCGCCTTCCTTTTCTACTTGGTTGCCTAATACAATACCACATTTTATCAAAGGCATACCTCGGTCGCAGCTTCCTGCTGGACAACATAGACTTCAACTAGCGTGAGTTCAGAGAAGTCGATGCTCAATGTCTCAAACCCATGGAAAACATCATCATACTTAGGCATTCCCATCTCCATTACTCGCGCCTATATTTCTGCTTTGATCAGTGGCACTAGCTCTGGTGTTACTAACATGATAATGGGGTCTACACCATAATTTTTAGCCTCGATAGTAGTTTTAACTTTGTTTACGGCCTCTATCAGTTGGTTGATATGTTCAATGAGTTTGTTGGTCAGTTGCAACTGTTTCTTACGTATTCCTTTTAATCTAGACTTTGTAACCTCTGCAATGGCATCAGACAACAATTTTATGTCATCATCGGCTAAATTGACCTTGTTAGTTGATTTGTCTACTTTCCTCTTCTTGCACAGATGTTGTTCTGCGTTGCGCAACTCTTCACTGGCCTTCTTCACATCCTCGTTAGTAGGTGTGCCCTTAGAGTCATCATCCTTATCATCATCATCATCATCTTTGTTCTACTCAATTTCATCATCATCGGAGCTCAGCGACTTATCATCTTGCCCGTTTCCACCATCATTGTCTTCTCCATCCTACTGATCATTGCCATGACCATTCCCTTGACCGTTTTGCACATTAGTTCCTATGCCAACATTTCCACCTTGGTTATCTGGTGGGTCTTCTTGTTTTTTTCCTTCATCCATCGACTCTACTACTGGGCCACGCCATTCTTCAAGCCACTCCTAGATAATTGTGTCTACGTCCGTATCAGCGATCATAAACCCTGCCTGGTGCGGTTTCTTAGCAGGGTCCTGCTTGGGTTCCAAAATAGTGTTATGTACACCGACCTGGAAGTTTATGAACATCGTGTATCTGTGCACCATCGCAGTCGTTACTCTGTGGGACCTCCCGATAACATCACGCAGAGCCTCACCATGCAAAAAGAACTCGATGTTATTGTTCGTTTGGCGCATATTGTCCTCCTTATTCTCCCAGAGGTTCTGATACTTTGCGCCAAGGAAAATCACTAGGACATCCATCGCCTGGTAGTCCGGTGGTTTGGACCACATAATGAAAGATATCAGGATGGGCAGCCGGGAGTAATGAAATTTGGCCCTAGGTTCCTCCTGCTCCTGCTCTGCATCATCTATCAGTGCGTTCAGCAGGAACTACAACCGATTAAAGGTGACTTCCGCCACGCATTGTTGTGCGATTTCTATCACCCTGGAAGTGCACTTAGCAGGCCTCATCTTACGCAATAGTTTGCAAGATAAGATTATGGCTGCAGACCTTACCATATTGTCCTCTATGGGGGAAATGAGGAATCTCCTACCTACATGCTGAAGGTTATACTTCTGCTTCATCTTGGTGGTGTCTATGTTCTAGCACAAATATGGTGAAGGGTCTCCTCTTGTCTTAGGTAGACCCATTATTGACGAGATGAGATCGACGTCGAAAGGGTAGGGTTAGTCGAGCCACAAACAACCCTGTAAAAGCATACAAGGAGCTGCTTCACATATGTAGTTACCTACGTGTTGTGCCCAAAGTGCAGAGTGAACAACAGATTCAGCAAGCCCATGCGATCGACACCATTGGCCCACTCCATTGGTACTAAGAGCTAGGGCTAAATTGGATCGGCTTGCGTAATGCCCCGGTTTTGACCACGTTGCATTAGATGTACATGATGTATATATTAAATGATCATGGTGCGGAGCTAAAGGCCAAGGCCCCACCATTGATTGGTTATGTTATGTTTTGGATTTGAATTTGTCACCGATGGTATATCGGGGCATGCGGCATATATTATGATGGTCATCATGTAAATATGCATCTATAATTAATTAAATGAACCCAACCAGCTACAATCGCGGCAACTAAAATGAGAAAGGGGCATGAATTTCACAAGGATAAGGATGTGAGGGAATTTGTCAAACCTTGGCCAATGAGAGAAAAACCCATGTGTCTTCTTCCCTTGTCTTATTCCAACCACTTTCATTAAGAAAGGCTGCTGGTGGTTGAGGCAGTTAATTGTTTGGGGAGTGGGGTGGCAGGACTATCAGTCCTCACCCACACACACACTCCACCACAGTGCTTGACTTCACAATGGCAGGGGAAAAACTTTCACGCTCTCTCCAATTTTGGGACCTCACGATTTTGTTGTTCATCCCTCACGCAGACATTTTCCTGGCTCCATGAGTTTGCTGAACATCCATGCACTGAAATTTCGCGTCCTCCCTGTAGTTGTTCACCTTCATGCACTTCCAATTGTCTGCTCATTGTTTTCACGCACAGGAATTTTTCTTGGTTTCACCCACGTTGTTTTTCCTCCGCGGATTGAGAATGGTGTGGCTCTGTCCTCTACTCACGGGCTGATTTGTGGGTTCGGCATTGTGATTGTTCACGCACCGGTGGGGAGACTCTAAAATTCGTCCCCAGTATGTTCTGCGTACGTTTTTCCCAGCAGTTTCGGTTGTGCAAAACGGGCCTTTGTTCGCCCATGTTGTGAGCTGTGGTTGCTGTAACGTTTGGGGACTGCTGTAGATGGTTTGAAGTCATTTTTCCTGTTTAAGCTGCGACAGCTAAATGAATTGCCGAAGTGCAATGGTTGGTATTTGGACTGTGAGAGGAGCAGGGATGTTGGCTTAGATTTGCTTAATAAACCTGGTGGCTGGAAACCACACAGACAGAGCTAGAGGGCTGGCCTTCTTCTCCATCACCCCTGAATAGCACTGGAAGGGAATGTAGGGCCTTAGGGACTGTGTAGCAAAGAAGGGACTGATTCCTTGTGTTGGGTGTGTTTGGGTGTCTTAGAGGTCAGGCTAGTTCTGGTGTAGGTGTTCATGGCTCTATAATGAGCTCACCAGCTTAGCAATTTGCCTTCTCCAGCTCCTTGATGGCCTGATTAACCCAACTGTGTTGGCTTGGTTGTGCTTGTATATTCTTGGCTATGTGTAAACCTGTTGTTCTCATATTCCTTGGAGAATCATGCCCAGCTCAGGGGTGGCAGCGCTGCTGAGAGATTAAGGAGCACGCTGGCCTATGGTTGGGTGGAACGTTGCAGCGACGTAGTTGGTTGCAAAACGAATTCATCATAAGATAAGTAATCTTTCCCATTCTACTTCTGCAATCTTAATTTCTGTTAATGAAATTGATGAACATGTTAAATGAATACATGCATGTATGAATGCTGTTGGTTTTCCGCTGTGTATGATGATTAAATTGCATCTGTGCATGATAAACAACCCTGTGTGCATACTCTAGTTCAATACATTTGCTTCAGCATTCTGGTTTAGCAGTTTTGTGAATTTACATGTTCATGGGGGCTGGTATCTCGGATGGTTAAGGCCCTGGAGATCGCGTCCTCCTTGCCGGTCGGAGGCATGGGGACGTGATAGCATAGTATCAGAGCTCATGTTGCAGCAATGGGCCTCTATGGGCCGAGAAGGAGCAACTGACAAAGGTGTATCTCATTTTTCCCAGCCGAATCAGTGGACAACTGGTAAAATTCAAAAATTTGTCTAAGTGTTGGAGCAGTCGGAAGAGCCAGCGGAAAAATTTCCACCGTTGCGGAAGAGTTCTCGAAGTGGAACTTCCGCCGTTGCGGAAGAGTTCGCGAAGTGGAACTTCTGCCGTTGCGGAAGAATTCGCGAAGTGGACTTCCGATGTAGCGGAAGAGTTAGTGGTTTCCCATCCGTCGTTGCGGAAGCCCAAACTGCTAAGTCTTCCGACGGGGGAGGACTTCCGACGAAGCGGAAGCGCATCGGAAGCCTGGCCGACGGAATAGTTTGAGAAAAACTAAAAGAAGTTAACGTTTGGCGAGCCACCATTGCGAAAGCCAAAGTCATTTGTCTTCCGATGTAAGAAGTCCGCCGACGTCCGAAGTTAAAATTTCTTTAAGAAAAGAGCGGCTGTCTGAAGGAGTTCGTCTTTGGTGTGCCGCCATTGCGGAAGCCAAAGTAATTTGCCAATCGATGAGAAAGACCTCCGATGCCGTGAAAAAGTTTAAATTATTCCAAGTAAACAGCCGCCGATCGGAAGGAAAAGCGTTTCGCGAGCTGCCGTTGCGGAAGCGAAATCATTAAGGCTTCCGATCCAAAAGATCGTCGACACCCGAAGCTAAAATTTCTTTAAGAGAGGAGCGGCCGAGAGAAAGGAAGAATGATTCCGAGAGCCGCCATTGCGAAAGATAAAGTGATTGAGCGTCCGCCGTTGCGGAAGCCAAAGCGATAAAGCTTCCTATTAGAAAGACTGCCGACGCCAGTCAATCAGTTCATCGATCGGAAGAGGAAGTGATTGAGCATCCGCCGTTGCGGAAGCCAAAGTGCTAAGACTTCCGATGTGAAAATACATCCGACAGCTGATGAGAAGGAAAGGAAAATTCTAGGTTTTTCCATAGGATTTCTCAGTAGTTTTCGACTGTTTTCAGAGGGATTTTTCAGCTATTTTTCAGTGAAATTTCAGGGCTGAAAAGGAGAAAAGTGGCAGCGATCTTATACGCCAGATTGCGTGAAAATCAATAATTTACAAAAAAAAAAAAAACCAGGGCACTGCCCTCGACCCGCCCTGCAAAGCCACAAGGGGGCAAGCCCCCTTGACCCCTGTCGTCCCCCTCAGACAGACGTTCTTGATGAAGAAAATATTTTGTTTGGGAAAACTTGTAATTTTATAATTATTCCAGGAGAAGGTAAGTAATGTTGGTTTATATCAATGTTATGCATCTAACATTTGTGTTATTAACACGTTTGCAGAATCATAGTCACCTTCAAGGGAAGTATTCCAGGTAGTACAGTTTGGTAAGTAAATTGCGGTTCAGTCATGAGAACCCATGATGGGTATGATGCTCGGGATTCCTATGAGCGAGTAGAAGATTCCGTGGGAGAAAATGTCCGTAACAGAAATGATGACATAGAGTCGAATGGAAGGAGATTCCAAGAGACATCGTCAGATGTTGCAGCTACTATGAGAAGCTTGATCAAAGCCCAGGAAGAGCAGCATCAATTGAATGCTGCTATGTTGCAGAGTTTGACAGACTTGCAAAGAAAGATAGACTCTGGACGAGGTACAGCAAGGCCAGAAGGCAGTAAGAGCAGTACCAGGAGAAGGAGAAGGACTTCTAGTGGATCATCCGATTCTGAAGAATCCAGCGGGGATTCAAGCTCTTCTTCTCATAAAAGAAAAATAAAGAGACACCATAGAGATCGCACTCGAGATGAATTCAAGAAAGCTAAACCTCCTACGTTTGATGGTGAGGTAAAGACTGGACAAGAGGCTGAAGCTTGGCTTCTTGGTATTAAGAAGTACTTTCAAGTGCATGATTATTCAGGAAACATGAAGGCAAGAGTTGCCATATTCAATCTAAATGGAAGAGCATCCATTTGGTGGGAACACTTCAAGCAAGTGAAGAGGATCAGTGAAAGGAGGCTTAAGTGGAAACAGTTCAAGAAGTATTTCAAGCAGAAATACCTCTCTGACAGGTATTATGATGACAAGATTAAGGAGTTCCATGAGCTGAGATTGGGATAGCAGACCATGGAAGAGTATGTTAATAAGTTTTTGGAGCTATTGAGGTATGTCTGGTACATCAGAGATGAAAAAGTAAAGGTCCAGCGTTTTCTGAGTGGATTACCTCAGTCTTACAAACATAGAATTGAGTTCTATGAACCTGGAACTCTTGAAGAAGCGATAAGAAAGGCGAAGTATTGCTATGAGCAAAGCAAAGGTAATCCAGATTTCCATAAGGCATGGAAGGACAAGAAGAATGAGAAGTTTGACCAAAGAAAGAAAGGTTTCAAACCTTCTAGCTTCAAGAATCAGCAAAAGTAGCCCTCCCAAGCTGCGAGTAAGCCGGTTGGAGTGATAGGAGAAAATCCTAAGGATCCACAACAGAATAGAGGGCCACTTCAGTGTTGGAAATGTGGAGGACCCCACAAGCGCAGAAATTGTCCACTCGAGAACGAGGGTGCAAGGCCAGCTTATAATGTTCAAGAAGCAAAAACAGTGGGTCAAGTAGCAAGGGCAATTCCTAGGATTTATGCAGCACTGGAGGACCGTCAAGCGGATCACCAGTCAACTGTGGTTGAAGTAGCAGGTAAGATTGTTGAGCAATCTGTTTCTATTTTGATTGACCCTGGTTCTACTCACAATTACATTAATCCTAGAGTAGTGGAGATTTGTGCTTTTAAGAAAGTAAAGCATAGGAAATCTTGGTTAGTTCAACTAGCCACTGGAACTAAGAGAAAGGTCAGTGAAGTGGTAGAGAAATGCCCATTGGTCATGAATGGATTGGTCACTTGTGTTGATCTGAATGTTCTACCGCTTGGCTCCTATGATGTTCTCATTGGAATGGATTGGTTAGAAGCTCACAGGGTGAGGCTTGACTGTTGCAATAAGACTTTTGAATGCATGAATGAAGAAGGGAACCTAGTTGTTGTGAAAGGTATCCCAAAAGTGATTTCAGTACGGCAAGTTTTAGCAATGCAGTTAAAGAAGTTCTGTAGGAAGGGTTTCCAGTTGTATGCAGCTCAGATTTTGGAGGAAACGAGAGATGAAACTCCTAGGTTAGAGGACTATCAGGTGTTACAGGAATTCAAGGATGTGTTTCCTGATGAGATTCCAGGGCTTCCTCCAAAGCGGGACATTGACTTCACAATTGAACTTGTGCCAGGAGCAGCACCAGTGTCCAAAGCACCCTACAGGATGCGTACACCAGAGATGTTAGAATTGAAGATGCAACTGCAAGAGTTGTTGGAAAAGAAGTATATCCGACCGAGTGTGTCTCCTTTGGGAGCACCGGTTTTGTTTGTGAAGAAGAAAGATGGTACACTTAGGTTATGTATTGATTACAGACAGTTGAACAAGGTTACTGTGAAGGATAAGTATCCTTTGCCTAGGATTGATGACCTCTTTGATCAAATGAGAGGAGCAAAGGTATTTTCCAAGATTGAATTGAGGTCTGGTTACCATCAGGTGAGAATCAAGGATGAAGACATTCATAAGACAGCCTTTAGGACAAGGTATGGTCATTATGAGTTTGTAGTGGTACCATTTGGTCTCACGAATGCACCAGCTACATTTATGTGCCTTATGAATAGTGTCTTCAGCAGGTATTTGGACAAGTTTG
>LPNX010354822.1:304585-467826 GCA_001517045.1 Pseudotsuga menziesii
TGCTTCGAAACCGAGCCATAGGGCAGGTAAAGGTGCAATGGGAGCACTACGGACCTGAAGAGGCTACGTGGGAGCTGGAGGATGCCATGCGATTGGCACATCCATTTTTGTTCAATTCTGCGGAACACTGAGGCGATACCAATGTAGCATTTTGTTCAATTTTGTAAGCACTGAGGACAGTGCTATTGAAGGGGGAGGGGAATGTAATGCCCCAGTTTTGACCCCATTGCATTAGATGTACATGATGTATATATTAAATGATCATGGTGCGGAGCTAAAGTCCAAGGCCCCACCATTGATTGGTTATGTTATGTTTTGGATTTGAATTTGTCACCGATGGTATATCAGGGCATGCGGCATATATTATGATGGTCATCATGTAAATATGCATCTATAATTAATTAAATGAACCCGATCAGCTATGATCGCGGCAACTAAAATGAGAAAGGGGCATGATTTTCACAAGGATAAGGATGTGGGGGAATTTGTCAAACCTTGGCCAATGAGAGAAAAACCCATGTGTCTTCTTCCCTTGTCTTATTCCAACCACTTTCATTAAGAAAGGCTACTGGTGGTTGAGGCAGTTAATTTTTTGGGGAGTGGGGTGGCAGGACTGTCAGTCCTCACCCACACGCACACTCCACCACAGTGCTTGACTTCACAAGGGCAGGGGAAAAACTTTCACGCTCTCTCCAATTTTGGGACCTCACGATTTTGCTGTTCAACCCTCACGCAGACATTTTCCTAGCTCCACGAGTTTGCTGAACATCCATGCACTGAAATTTCACATCCTCCCTGTAGTTGTTCACCTTCACGCACTTCCAATTGTCTGCTCATTGTTTTCACGCACGGGAATTTTTCCTGGTTTCACCCACGTTGTTTTTCCTCTACGGATTGAGAATGGTGTGGCTCCATCCTCTACTCACGGGCTGATTTGTGGGTTCGGTATTGTGATTGTTCATGCACCGGTGGGGAGACTGTAAAATTCATCCCCAGTATGGTCTGCGTATGTTTTTCCCAGCAGTTTCGGTTGTGCAAAACAGGCCTTTGTTCCCCCACGTTGTGAGCTATGGTTGTTGTTACGTTTGGGGACTGTTGTATATGGTTTGAAGTCATTTTTCCTATTTAAGCTGTGACAACTAAATGAATTGCCAGAGTGCAATGGTTGGTCTTTGGACTGTGAGAGGAGCAGGGATGTTGGCTTAGATTTGCTTGATAAACCTGGTGGCTGGAAACCACACAGACAGAGCTAGAGGGCTGGCCTTCTTCTCCATCACCCCTGAATAGCACTGGAAGGGAATGCAGGGCCTGAGGGACTGTGTAGCAAAGAAGGGACTGATTCCTTGTGTTGGTTGTGTTTGGGTGTCTTAGAGGTCAGGCTAGTTCTGGTGTAGGTGTTCATGGCTCTGTAATGAGCGCACCAGCTTAGCAATTTGCCTTCTCCAGCTCCTTGATGGCCTGATTAACCCAACTGTGTTGGCTTGGCTGTGCTTGTATATTCTTGGCTATGTGTAAGCCTGTTGTTCCCTTATTCCTTGGAGAATCATGCCCAGCTCGGGGGTGGCAGCGCTGCTGAGAGATTAAGGAGCATGTTGGCCTATGGTTGGGTGGAACGTTGCAGCGATGTAGTTGGTTGCAGAACGAATTCATCATAAGATAAGTAATCTTTCCCATTCTACTTCTGCAATCTTAATTTCTGTTAATGAAATTGATGAACATGTTAAATGAATACATGCATGTATGAATGATGTTGGTTTTCCGCTGTGTATGATGATTAAATTGCATCTGTGCATGATAAACAACCCTGTGTGCATACTCTAGTTCAATACATTTGCTTCAGCATTCTAGTTTAGCAGTTTTGTGAATTTACATGTTCATGGGGGCTGGTATCTCAGATGGTTAAGGGGCTAGAGATCGCGTCCTCCTTGTCGGTCGGAGGCATGGGGACATGACAACTTGACCCATAACCAAATAGTTTTTCCTTTCCAATCCCACCTACTGGCGGGTGTCGTGATCCTCAAACTGTAGCTTGGCTATCTTTGGCATTATGTCCAGCAACAGGAGTATGCCATCAGGGATGTGGGGTGTCACCAAGGTTGTGCACGCTCTCTTCAGGAGTGTCACTCTCTCCGTGTCAGCTCTCCTCGGCCTAACATAGGGTAGAAATTTCTCCTCTTCTCTGGCGGCATCAATGTCTCGGGGTGGTGAGTCTAGTGCATCCTCCTCCATCTGGTCCTGCTCAGGCATATCCGTAACAGACTTAGCCTTGCTTTTCTTTGACAGTTGCGGCATAAATGACTCTCCATTTGCTCTCTCTCCAGCCTATCTCGGTGGCATGACTGGTTGCGGACCTACGAGTGGTGGATTCTAAACAGGGTTCAGCACAAGGCCTGAATGAGGGGGTGGGACAGGGGCCGAGCCAGTCATAGGGATAGGTTTCTTCTTTGGTCACGCCATTGATTCTAGTTCTAGTTCCGTCTTGGGTTGCTATACCTCGGGTGATTCGATTTCCTCTTCAATCGGACACGGCTACGTGACAGTTACGTTGAAAAGCTCACTGGTACTAGAAATATCGATGACCATGGATTTCAGCTCGCTCTTTGTTACAAGATTCAGCTCTGTGAACTCTTGGCTCTAGTTCTCTCTTACTCTCTCTGTTTGCGTACTAAGAATTCTTGGTGATGAATCCTTGTATTTATAGGCACCTACGCGTCCTACGATCGTCACTTTGATGGGAGATCGACGTCTTGTCAATCATGTGGGATTCTCGTTTTACGCGTTCCTCATCAATTTGGCTACTCAAGTTCTGTGTTGTACCTGTCAGGGAAGTTATGGTAGTTATGATGAGGATGGCTGATGGGACCAAAAATCACGTCGTCGTTCTCCTCGTATCTCGTCGAATTGATGAAATTTAGCTATCATAACTGCCTCAATCTTCGCCGAATATTTTCACTTTAATTTCGAACAGCCTGTCATTCCTGCGCTTTGTATGGTTCTGTCATAGACGTGCGACATAATAGTTTCCTTGCATTCTCTCTCTTTTTTTCGCGCGCGGTGCAATCTTAGCTAGGAATGTCGCGGCCATCATAGTAAGGTTTCAGGTGACTATCATTCACCATACCTACGATGTATGTTCCATCTAGTTTCTACAGTTTTACTGTGCCCACATCAGTGATGTGCATGATCGTATATGTCCCTAACCAATGCGTTTTTAACTTTCATGGTTGTTTGATGAATTTGCTATCATACAGCAACATAAGTCCTCCGACTTTGAATGGATTAACCTAGATATGGCGATCATGCCACGCTTTCTACCTCTGCTTTTCGACAATATGATGGAATCCTACGACAAAGTGTTCCTCTTCCATCTGAATAAGTTGTGACAACCTTTTCTCAACAGCATCTCCTTCAGTCATCTCTATCAACGCAGCAATCCTTAGACTCAGCACAATGTACTCCATTGGCACAACAGCTTCATGTCCATACACCAGTCTGAATGGGGTGTGCCCTGTTAGTCACTTGCAAGTTGTGCGATATGCCCACAGCATAGCTAACACTTTCTGGTCCCAGTCATCTCGACGCACGTTGCATACTTTGGTTAATGCATTCTCCAAAATCTTGTTGAAGGCTTCAACCATTCCATCGCCTGAGGATGATAGGGTGTCGTCTGCTTATGATGGATCTGGAACTCTTCAGTAAGCTCAGCAATCATTTTGTTAACAAAATGCGTACCTTGGTCCCTGAGTAGAATTTTTGGACAGCCAAATCTGGCCAACACATTTTCAAATAAAAAATTTGCCACAATCACAGCGGTACAATCTTTAACAGGTGCAAATTCAGCCCATCTGGTTAAATAGTCTATCACAGCGATAATGTAGCGCACGCCAATTCTCTTGCCTAGTGGACTGATCAGTCCGATGAAATCAACAGCCCACTTGTCAAATGCATGTAGTGTTATCTGCGGCACAAGCAACATCTTGTCGCGACGCGATGTCTTTCCTGTTCTATGGAATATATCATAGCACCGACAGAATCTCTTAGTATCCATATGTATGGTTTGCCACCATTATCCTGCTTGTAATATCTTGCACATAGTTTCCTTTCCTGCATAGTGTCCTCCTACGACACCGGTATGTGCTTCACTCATTACCCAAGGTCGCTCATGGTTGAAAACACATCGACGCAGTATTTCATCTGTGCCTAGTTTGTACAAGTGTCCATCAATCAACATATAATCAGCAACTTTGACAACCAAATTTTTCTTCTGGTTAGTGGATAATCCTTCAGGCACATAACCAATGCAGAGGAGATGGATTATAGCATTAAACTTTGTATTCATATCATCCATCATGTGGATCGCAAATAGTTGCGCATCGGGCAAGTTATCCTCCAGACTGGTTGGTTCTTCACCGCTTTCTATCCTTCACAGTTGTTCTGGCTCGACATTCAGTCGACCAGGTTTAACTATGATCTCAAATTCAAAATCCTAAAATACGAGGAGCCATCGGTGGATCTTCCCCCCCAACACTGGCTTGTTGACCAGGTACTTCAATGATGAATTACCAGTGTACATTTCGAAATGTCCACCCAACAAGTAATCTCAAAACTTTTGCAGCACATAGACCATGGCGAGGCCTTCTCTTTCTGTCGTGGTGTAATTCTTCTTTGTCATTGACAGTTTCCTTCTAGAAAAATCAATAGGGTCGTCAAGCACACCCTCTCCTGGTTGTGTCAAGACTACACCGAGTGTGAAATACGGGGCGTCGACGTGAACATGGAACTCTTTCTTCCAGTCTGAAAACACAAGTATTGGTGCAGTGGCCATCTTGCTCTTTAATTTATCCAAGCTTTCTTGGAAAGGTTCCATCCACTAACACTTTGCATCTTTCTTCAACAGCTTCTCCATGGGTGATGTTATCTTTGCATATCCTCTGATGAATTTCCTGTAGTAGCATGTGTGTCCTAGTGCTAATCTGAGTTGTGTGATTGATGTGGGTGGTGGTAATTCAAGGATAATCGCAACTTTTTTTGGGTCAACCAAAATTCCAATGTGACATACAACGTGACCCAAGAGCGCACCAAACGGTGCACAAAAAATACATTTCTTGGAATTAAGCACGATCTGATACTGGCGACAGTGGCCCAACATCATGCGCAAACTCTCAATATGGTCTCTTACTAGACCAAACACAATCCAATCATCAAAGTAGACCTCAAGAAATTTATTGATGAAACCTTTAAAATCAGAAACTACTATTCTAGAAAACATAGCAGGTGCATTCTTGAGTCCAAAGGGCATTACCGTATACTGGTAGCATCCTCATTTTGTAACGAAGGTCGTTTTATGGCAATCCTCCTTCGTGATTCTGACTGGATGATAGCCAGAGAAGCCATCAATGAATGAGTGTATCTCTTGTCCTCCAACGCTTTTCAATACTTCATCTATAAATGGTGTTGGGAATGGATCATGTGGGAATGCATCATTTAGCTTCCTTAGGTCAACACAGATCCTGACTTCATCTATGGTTTTCTTATCCTGGATCACTATAGGGCTGATCCACTATGATTACTCAATAGGTTCAATTATCCCTGCGTCGAGCATGTGATCTAATTTTGTTTTTACTTTTTCTTTATACCTCCGATTCAACCTATAAGGTCACTGTTTGACTGGCTTAGCATCTGGTCTCAGGAGTATTTTCATCTCTCCCAGGTCGTCAACTATTCCCTTCATCTCTGAGAAATTGGTAGGAAATAGGTCCTGATACTCATGCAGCAAGTTTGTGATCTTTGCAACCATCTCTTCATCCCAATAATCTCCTATATTGGTGAACTTTGGGTTCTCTGGCAACCCAATGTTTACTTTCATGATTTTCAGTGGCTTGAGGAACTAGTCGCTTGAAATACCACTTCCTTCTACTGCATGTGTACCCTCTCATTCTGGTATGTTTATGTTAGTCGAATCATTATCTGGGTCTCCAGCTAAATTTTAACAATCCATCCATTGTTGGATGGTTGCACTACACTGGTGGGAGTTTTCCTCTTCGACAGGGATTTCAACAAATATATTTTCCTTTATCGTTTGAAGTGCAACATCAACTGTAGGTTGCTCATCAACAAATTCAAATGTGTGCACGAATTGTTTAGCTACCTCTTCCCAATCCTGAGTTCCTTGTTTCAACTCCATAGATGTATACTAGCTTTGGGGTGTCATTTCTAATGTGTGAATGAAATGATGGATGCATTCCTAAAGCGGTTATTTTGCAAATGCAGTGTGACACTGGTTTATGTGCTTGACATGGTTTGACAGCCCTATGTACTTGTGACTCACAGTGGTGACTTCTTCACCAAATATGGATTCCATCAATCTCCTGCACTGTGGCCATTTTGATATGGACTGCTTGTGTGTACCCCACCATCTGGCAGGTGTAGCTTTTAGCACATGGTCTAGTGTAGACAAGCACTGCGACTCTGTGACGAGTCCTTCAAACTCATGTAGGAAGGTCGCAAGGTTGGGAAAACCTTCATTGGTGGGAGCTCTCTTAGCTCGTTCTCCACCCATCGCATAGACCTTGTAACTCGGGCGCACCTTCTCATAGAGACCTCATGCAACCAGTTTTTATAATTCTCCAAGGCCTCCCCTAAGTCAAATGTGCATGAACTAGCACTCTTCCAGCTTAGGTTCCCATCTGTTGTCGGATTGATATAATCTTCTTGTAAGGCAGTGAAATTGTAGATCTGGTCAAGATAATTACCTTGTCCCTCAGTATAGACAGGATTGACATATCTTTGTCCCTCCAATGGATCAATGGGAGAAACTACCCTCATCTCATCATCCTCGAATGAGAGAATCCTCTTCTTTAAATTGATAATGGTATGATTGTCTGTGGCCCAATATATCCCTAGCAGCGTGGGATATGGGTTCGTGTCATCGACAATGTTAATGACTTCAAAGTCTGCAAATGTGCACAACCTTTCAATGTTGACAGGGACTTGACTCAACCTACCAATTGGTAAGACCTTTGCTTGATTTGTAAGTCACAACTGGACAGGAGACCAGTCCAAGCGCGGCTTTCCCATACTCTCCCAGGTTTGTCACGTCAAAATATTGACATTTGAGCCCAGGTCTAAAATAATGTAGTCCATGTCATAGCCGCCTATCTGCGTAATCATTCTTAACTCATGCCCAGTTTTAAACTTCTTTTGAACCTGGTTAACTCTCCTTTCTGGTTGCGATTCTTATGGGGTTTCTTCTATCAGTGCTTGTAGTTCTACGACAACATATTTATCTTGCATTAGCGTTAAGCAACTTGATAGAAATTATTTGAGCTTACGAACCTTTTTCAGGATTTGCTTCTGGAATAGTTGTTGGAAGCATTCAGGCATCTCCCTGACTTCACCTAACATCGATGGTTGTTCTTGATCTACGAACTCTTGTCACACATCCAAAAATACTTGCTTCTATTTTTTAAACTTGAATGGTACTTTCTTCTACATCGCAAGTCGTACCTACAGGTTTTTCCTGCAGTATATCCTGATCAGCTCCAGTCGTAGCACCTCCTCGTGTTACGAAAGCAACACTTGGCTCTCTTGGCTCAGCAACAATCATCTAGACATTCAAGTTAGGATTCGGATTCATGTTTTACGCAGGGTTAGGGCCTGCAATGGTCCTAGCCTGCCACTTTGCAATCAGCTGAGGACATTGCTCCACATTATGGTCCTGTCCTTTACAATATGAACATTTCTTTGCAGGATCGTACCAATATTTTTCATAGTGACCCAGTTGTCCATAGTTATAGCACGTAACCTGACTCCTTCCTCTACCAAATCCTCCTCCTTCTCTGCCTCTAAATTTTCCACCACCCCTTCCCTGTGGGTATGCTTGTTGTGGGGGGTATTGGTTCTGATGGTAGTGCTGATGATAGTGATTTTGTTGCGCATATGGTCGTTGTGGTGCATATTGAGGTTGATACTAGTTTTGGTACTCATTGGGTGGGAACTGTGCAGGATGATATGATGCTTGCGTCGGTTCAGCCTGAGCCTGACCATCATTCTTCATCAAGTAGGTGTCTACCGTCTTTTCCTTCAGGAGCTGGTATGCTCTACAATCCTTCTCTTCATGGCCTACTGACTTACAAAATTTACAGAATAGGTTTGTTGGGGTACTTACAACTTTTTGAAAGTATAGACACTCCTCGTCATGATGTCTTCTAGACTGGCATATGCAGCACTAGGGTAGTCCATGGGCACTCAATGGGTTTGGCGCACCTGATGCGATATAGTTCATGTAGGTCATACAATTATCCTTGGTGTCCATTCGTTCTACATTTTGTACACCATAAGTATTCTTGGGCTTCATTTCCCTTCTTGATATCTTGAATTTGTATCGTTAGATTAGCCAGCTGCGACTGAATATGCACCATTCCTACAGCACCATCGTCGATCAATGAAGCTTCCAGCTTCATTTCCAATTCTAGCGCTTATGTCTGTGATTCAATATTTTTTTGCATCAATGGGCCTCGGATGTGTGGTAATAGCACAGTAATAAACCACTCTTTATGTTGTACATCCAACATTTGGAAACTTACTTTTTCCATCAAGGTTTTAAACCATTGGTCAAAGTCCCATACTGACTCTGCCAATGATTTTTTCATCTCCTTGATTTCAATGATACACTGCGACTCAGATTTAGGTTTTCTGAACTCAAAAATCATCACGAGCTGTATCTCTTCAATTTTTTTCTATGGTACTCCTGGCGGTACTACACAGAACTTAATAAACCAATCCATCCCACGACCCCTCAGAGTTGTGATCATATGCGCTTTCCTTAGGTCTGTGTTGTGAACTAGGAGAACCATCCAAACAGCTTCACAAAGGAACCAATGCTACTATGGATCCTCTGCTCCATTCCCATTGAATGTGGGTAACCAGATATCATGCCTGGCCATTGA
Organism: Pseudotsuga menziesii; assembly: GCA_001517045.1. Classification (NCBI taxonomy): domain Eukaryota; kingdom Viridiplantae; phylum Streptophyta; class Pinopsida; order Pinales; family Pinaceae; genus Pseudotsuga; species Pseudotsuga menziesii. The sequence goes on from LPNX010354822.1 coordinate 313,534, forward strand.
ATTGGCGTTAGTGTTATCTGATGAATTTAGTGGAAGTGTACCCTCCTGCGCACTCGTCACAATACTACTACTATCATTATTAGCAACTCTTTCAGGAGATGAGGTTCTAGACCTTACCTCTAGTGATACTCCTAGTGTGATTTAGTCGTGCCTTGATCTTGGTGTCTCCACAGGCTCTTCGGACTCCTCTATCCCTTCTGAAATCAAGCTATAGTTCTCCTCTTCATCGCAACACCCCTCATCTAGCTTCAACTGAAGCTTATGCTCACTTTCCTCGAATAAACTAGGAGTTCGTCGACCTTCCTCTGTATTTCTTCTTTTCCTCGTTCTGAATCTCCTTCCACTTCTTAGGACTCCAATTTCTAGTTCAATTTATGTACTTCCTACAACCATCTCAACTCACCATTTCCCATTTTCTTGACAGGTCATCCGCGACATAGCCTTCCTCCTGGGTACATGACTCAACAACTCAAATGCAAGATGCCCTTATCATACACAAGCATCTTTATCCATGTGTTGATAGATAACAAATACCTTCTTCGTGGTCCTTGGAAAAAATTTATTTCGGCCTCATTATATGAGGTTATAGTCTCTACTACAAACTTAGTAATATATCCTTGCAGAATACTGTCGACCCAAAAATCAACAGCTCTAGAGATGGGGTTACTTACACTAGTTATCTCGTGAACCAACTGATCGCTCCACTCGACCGCTTATCTTCTCTGGAAATTTGTCTGCCGAGTTGCCAACCTTGACAACCACTCGTGTAGCACAATGGGGAACTCTGCAAAGAAGATCTCGTGAATTTCATAATATATGTCTTAGAATCCATCCAATCCTCTATTTCGTTCTTTATCAGATGCCACAACATTTCCATCGACTCAAATGATTACGGTCCCGTCAACGGAACCATTTTTCGACCTCTATCCCCTTCTTGTCTCGACCTATGGTTCAACAACAACACAATACCAACAAGACACGAAAATACATCGACCCGACAGAGTAAGCTCAGTCGACACAGTCGGAAATGCCTGCGAGGTAGGCACAGTCTCACCCGATATATCTTAATGTGTAACTGCCAGAACCATGTTTCCGCAATTAGCAAGGGAAGTACAGTCCCTTGGGCATGACCAAGGCACTCGATAGAGATAGGAGGATGGAGTCTATTGCTATGCAAAATAGGTGCAACTGTGTGCCACAACTGACGCATGACACAACTTTATCCTTAACCACTCAATAACTAGTGCAATGGTGCGATGCAGATGATTCCTTATATTTGACCGACAGTGTGCGACTTATATAATAACTTAGCAGCTTGACCATGAACTCATACATATCATGCTGATGATGCATTAACATTCATTAATTCACTAATTGGTAATATTGTGACATACATTCAATAATAACCATAAACTATTCAAAGTAAGCAAACATTCACATAAGCATTCAATCATTCAACAACATCCATCCATTCGACGCATGGAATTAACGTGGAAACCCATCTAGGAAAAACAACCAAGGTTCTCTTCATCTGGCATGAGAAATATATGTAGCACCTTGAAGTCTACAACCTGCATATTATTATTAAGATATGTCTATTTGACTCAATCTCTTCTTTCTCTCATGCTCTCTTGTTTATTCCTCTATCTACTCCTATTGATCCGCACACAGGCTGGATCAACTCTTCTACTTTACTATATGCGCACTCAACTGCAGATTACTTCTACTAACATTTTGTGCACTCATATGCAGATCCTTGGCTCAATATACTTCTACTTCTATTCTTCTAACTACGAAGCTAACCAAATATAACAAAGAATAACTAGATCTAACCCTTATACAGAGTGGGTTCCTCCTATTTATAGTATTTACAAGACCACGCAGGGTCGACTGAGTACTACTCAGTTATTACAGATGCATGTAGCTACAAAATATCTCTGTTACATTAAATTGCGTCCCATACCTAGCCACGAAATTCCTATATGACATTAACCACAATCTGAACTAGCCGCGGAAACGTCTTTCATCCTGTCTGCACTGGTCATAACTAGCCACAAAATTTTCCTTGGTCTTCTATCAGTTTGTCCATCTACAGTCTTCTGCAGGTTTGTACCTGTTCCACTTTAACTCTCCTACCTGCCTCTTCCACCAACTCGGATATTCCTTCCTCGTCGCAATTATCCTTGTTGCAGCTCCTTCCTTTACCTTCTTTTCTCCGTCGCATGCCCACTTTTCCTCTTGCGCTTGCGTGACAGATTCTTCCTTTTACACTTTTCCCGGCCCAACACTGAGAACATGGATCAAATCGCATCTACTAATGGATGTTATAATGGATAGGTACCTATTGATGGGTTCCAAGGAGAGACATATACTGTCGGATGTCCATTCCTCTATGTTGGTGACATATATATTCCACTTAATGAGACTACTACAAGTACAAGTTCCCACAAGTCTAAAGAAGATGAATATTTTGCAGTAGAGGAAGAGGTCCTAGGATCGATATCACCATCACCACATGAGATTCATGAGTTTGACCCTATGTTGTAAGAAGAGAAGCCTTATTTTCATGAGCTTTCCCATTTTAAAGGGTCACTCAAGATGAATGACAAGAATATTCAAGAGACCCTAGCCATTCTCCAAGTTACTAGATCACTTGTGTCCCAATTGGCTTGGAGAGATGATTCAATGGAGGCAGAAACTTCCAGTGGAGTCATAGAGAAGATCCAGAATGAAACATCAACAACTAAAGGTAATCTCATGTGTTTTCTTTCTGATAGAAGTCATTTGATTGAGTTTGTTTAGATATTACATGAAGCCTCCATAAGAGATCATGAGGGAATTTGCAAGCTTAAACATGAATTGAATTCTACCCAAGATTGTCTGAAGGATGCTCAAGAAGCACTTCAAGAATATAAGATCCAAAATGAGCAACTTCTTGAGGATTTTCAAAGTTCATGGTATCCTACCTATGTTTTTTATTTTTGTATGGATGATAGCATGAATATTCTGCATGGTATGGTGGACCATGAGATTCAAATTGAGTTACAGGTGTTTGAAGAGTTGAAATAGGAACAAGTTGAATTTCAAACACGTGTCATGGATGAAGAAGAACATGAGTTGTCTCTAAGTGCAAGTTTCACACTTTTGGAAGAGGCACATGATCCTACACCCATGGAACCAACCTTGGGGAGAAGTTTCACAATTCTTGACTTAGAGGAAGACTTGGACCATCATACTTCATCCTACATTGCTACTTCTTTCAGTTTTCATCCTAACAAAGTTTAAGTGAAGGTTTTTCTTATGTTGGTGCCACATGAGTATGAGACTCCTACCCTTCTTGTTGATCCTAGGTTATGTGCACCAATTCCTTTTGAGCAACATTTACATCCATTGTTATTTTTTTGTATCACTTCTACTCATGGATGCACTTCTTTGAGCCACTTTGAGGCTCCTTCTTTGACCGAGGGAGGTTCTTCATCCATTGCTTGGATAAGAGAACACATGATGAGACATCTTGATAAATATTATTCTTCCTTGCAGCATTATGGGACATGGGATCCTCACCTGTGTTATTGGATTATATTTTATTGGTATCTTCATAATTGTGTGCTTTTGACACTTGGTGATTTTCTTGCTTGGAGGTGTAAGCTTCTTGAGTGCTCTTGGATGGATGATCACTTAGGTCACATTGGGAGTGGAATATATTTGTATCATTTCACTATGTTTCAATAGGATGTACCTATCTTAGTAATTATTATGTATGGGAGAATGCATAGTAGAACTTGGGATCCTAACATCCCTCCCCATGATGTATTATTTTGTACCATACTATGTATTGATGGAATGCGCCAGTTATGGGATCCTGGCATTCCACACTTGGTTGAAATAATTAGGAGGATATTGTACACCTCCTACTTTGATGTATTGTTTTGGGAGACCTTGTGCATGATAGAAATGCACAAGCATTAGGACATGGGAATCCCGCATTCTAATTTGTATGTATTCACACTATGTATTGATGGGTTGTGCAAGTGTTGGGACCCTAGCATCCCATACTTGCTATATTTCTTCTTGATGATATTGTGCACTAGGAGAGTGAGCAAGCAGTAGGACCCAAGAATTTTGGATTATTGGCAGCTCATTGGGAACACATTTTGGTTGGTTGGCTTGAGGAAGCACATCTCTTCTCTTCTCCATGGGTTCATCTTTGCAGCAGTTCGTTATGGTTTCCTACATGCTTTTGGATGGGCTTATGTTTTTCTTGCAGGGTGTCATGATGACTTCCATGTGACTCATATGAATTGCATAGGAGAATATATATTTCACCTTGTATTTCTAAGGATCATTTGGGATCCTGGTGTCATTTGTACTTAGTCTTCACATTAAGTGCATGGTTGATGGTGGAGCAGATGGATCTACACCTTGAGGGGATAGTTCTCAAGGGGTAGTTGAGGACTTCATATATACATATGAATAGCAAACTTTGTATATTCATTCATGATTCTCCATATGCTGAGGATTATGGGTGATATTGTTCTCCTGATGATTAATGAGGAATCTCCATGAAAGTTGGTTTGTAGGTGCATGCATTGGTGCATGTAGATATCACTTCCTTCAGTTCATGTATGGCCCATGGTGTAGTTAGTTATGGTGGTGGAATGAATTGATGATGTGATGGTATATCCCTATGGTTTCTTCATTGCTTTAGGACAAGCATATTTGGGAGGGTAGGACTATCATGTCCCCAATTTTGTCCTAAGGAAAATTGGCTAAGGTCACCTAGGAAGAATTCATGAAAAATTAAAATGGTGGCTAAAATAATTAAACTGCCTAAGTAAAATTATCCTGAGGTTCTCAAAAATACTGATTCTGGCATAATATGGCCACATGATACCCCTAATTCAATTTTTCAAGCAAAAATAGCCAATGGGGGATAAATTGAAGTATTTTTTCCCACTTAATGAAGTCAAAGAGGTAATTGTGAAAGTAATTGGGCATTTAATGAGTAAATGGGGTCAAAAGGTGCTCAAGAAAATGGTAAAGGATGTTAGAGGGCACACTTAGAGAGGTAGTGAAACAATTATGGACCACTAATCACTCAATGATGTTAGATTTTTATCATTTAATCAATATGATCTTAGGATCTTATCTGAGAGAATAACATGCACAGCAATCAATCACAAGAGACAATAGACAAAAATATTTTCCTTGAGGAAACCATAAAGGAGAAAACCCCACAACTTCCTTAGAGATAGAATGAGCACCAATGGCGGCAGTAAAACCCAAAGACAAAAATATGATCTCCAACAGTTGTTCTCTCTCTCACTTGTGTGAGCTCCTCTTCTCTCACCTATGCACTATAGCTGGGTGAGTGTGTGTTACAAATAGAGAGGTTCACTCTCTATTTATACTAGTTTCTGACTTGACAATTAATTACCCGGGCTGACTTCTCTGAGATTCTAATAACCCTAGTGCCCCACAACTGTGAGGACTTTTTCCCCCAATCAACAAGGAGTGTTAACCTCTGTGATTTTATATGACTTGATTACATTAATGATTCTCCGGATAGAAACATCGGGTACCAATGAAATACAATATATGAAATATACAAGTGAATACTTTCTGAAGTTACAAATACATCAACACTCCCTCTTAACTAGGAAGGTATTCTCTTGACACAATTCATCAGCACAAGTCTTAGTCACTGGATCATCATCAAAGCTGGATCATCACTGGATCATCATCATTACTCATGCTATCTCGATCAAATGGTGTTATCTCTCAATTCTACTTGTCACAGGAAGTTCTACAGAGCCAGTCCTTTTTCAATATGGTTTTAGGCCTAGCGTCCATGTAGGTATTCATCTTCTTCAGCACTTATATTTGACCATGGGAGGAACACATACAACATCCATGTTAGAAAGGAACGCCCATCACTTATATCTGACCATGGGAGGAACACATCCAGCATCCATGTTAGAAAGGCATGCCCAGCACTCACATCTGACCATGGGAGGCCCAGCCCACCACCATGTCAGAAAGGCTCAGCACTTACATCCGAACATGGGAGGCATGGTCTACCACCATGTCGGAAAGGCTCGTACAACACTTATATCTAACCATGGGAGGCCCAGCCTGCCACCATGTCGACAAAAAGTCCTAGCAATCACATCTGACCATGGGAGGCCCATCCTGCACCATGTCAAAAAGGCTCATCACTTATATCTGAACATGGGAGGCCCAGCCTGCCACCATGTCAGAAAGGCTCAGCAATTATATCCAACCACGGGAGACCCAACCTACCACCATGTTGAAAAGGCTCAGCACTTACATCCAACCATGGGAGGACCAGCCTACCACCATGTTGAAAAGGCACAGCACTTACATCTGACCATGGGAGGCCTAGCCTGCCACCATGTCGGAAAGTCTCAACACTTACATCCGACCATGGGAGGCCCATCCTGCCACCATGTCAGAAAGGCTCAGCACTTATATCTGACCATGGGAGGAACACATCCCACAACCATGTCAGAAGGGCTCTGCACTTACATCTGACCATGGGAGGCCCAGCCTACCACCATGTCAGAAAGTCTCAGCATTTACATCTGACCATGGGAGGCTCATCCTGCCACCATGTCAGAAAGGCTCAACACTTACATCCGACCATGGGAGGCCTGGCCTACCACCATGTCAGAAAGGCTCAACACTTACATCTGACCATGGGAGGGACCAATCCTACCACCATGTCAGAAGGGCTCTGCACTTACATCTGACCATGGGAGAAACCAATCCTACCACCATGTCAGAAGGGCTCTGCACTTACATCTAACCATGGGAGGAACACATCCTATCACCATGTCAGAAAGGCACTGCACTTACATCGGACCATGGGAGGAACACATCCTACCACAATGTCAGAAATGCACAGTACTTACATCTGACCATGGGAGGAATCAATCCATCCACCATGTCAGAAGGGCTCACGGACTCACCACTTCCCCTTGGAGGGAACCTCGATCTGGAGAACAGCAAGCTTCTCCCTGAAGTACTCAAACTTCACTCTGGCCATTTCTAGCATAGAATTACATCAGGGATGATTACATACAAGGATAACCTGTGAGCTTCGCCAGGACCAATTACATCCGAGGACAACCTACAGGATCATTTACCTCTGAGCAACCTATGAGCTTCACCAGGATTTTATGCTCAGACAACCTGTCTCACCAGCTATGCTAGAACTCCCTCTTTTGAGAGATCTCGATCTGGATCACAAACTATAGCTTCACTGATCCTCTCTCCCAAGTAGCCAAGCAAGTGGCAACATATTTTTCCTTGGATGTACTTAGTTCCATGTAGGACTCCTTCCTGCTAAACCAAGAGATCACACCTGATCCCATACTGAAGCAGCACTCCGAAGTGCTCTTCCTATTTATGGCACTGACCAATCCGAATCCACATAACCCTCCAGGTTAATCTTCTGATTCGCTTCATACTTGAGCCCATAGTCAACTGTACCCTTCAGGTACCTCACTGCATGCTTTGCAAACATCAGGTGAACATGTCTTAGATCCATCAGGAACTGGCTCAATGTGTTCACAGCAAAGCAAATATATGGTCTCGTATTTTTCAGGTACATTAATGACCCAATCATCTGATGATACATCGTAGCGTCAACCGACTATGATGAAGCATCACTCAATAGCTTCAGGTTTTATGCCATAGGTTTGGTCATTACCTTGCAGTCCATCATCCTGAACCTCTTCATGATCTCTATTGCATACTTCCCTTGTCCCAGGGAGATTCCATCTGCATTCTTCCACACCTCCATGCCTAGAAATTAGTGCATCGTATCCAAGTCCTTGAAATCGGCAGCAAGTCTCCTTCTTGCAACTTTAATGAGTTCCTATTTTCTGTCAGGAACAAGTCATTGACATATAACAGGAGCATCACTGGTCTTCCGCTTTCAACCTTGAAGCAAAGGTTGGAATCTGTTTTACTCTCAGTAAATCTTAGAGCCATCAGTAATTTGTCCCTCCTATCGTACCATGTCGAACCTCAAGATCTTCTGCACTCACTTCCTCTGAAGTGGAGCATCATTCTCCCTCTACCTTTCGTACTCTATGTATTGAAAAATTATGTATTGGAGTGACAAGTAGCTTCCTCCGCTACTAATATTCTATGTATCCATCTAGGGTCACTGGATATTAAGATCCTCTATCTTGAAAATGTTCTTCTCGCACCCATCTGTGAGCTTTTCATCCTCTATAGGATTTCATCTTCAACCTTGTATCAAAGGTTAAGATCATCATCACTCTAGGTGATCTTCAAGCTCCTCATGTATGTGTTATCCCATGGGTGTCTTCTGAGCTCGTACAAGGCCTTCTTTAATTTGCACACATGAGTCTGCATGTCATGTGTCTTATGTGTCTTAACTTCCAGTGGCTGCAAATGTCTCTTCGTAGTCTATGCCTTCTTTCCGTGAGAAGCCTCATGCTATGAATCTTGCCTTGTATCCCATGATGTTTCCATCTACTGCATGTTGGATCTTGTAGATCCATATGGAAGATACTACGAATTTCCCTTCAGGTCTCGATACCACATCCTAGACATCATTCTTCTTGAACTGGTACTCTCCTTCCCTTTCTTCTTGGTTACTTCTTCATAGCTGGAAGATTCTGCATCAATGATGTCACTCAATAGTGTCACATAACTGCATTGTGTGACCTCTTCTTTCTTTGAAAGTATCATCATATTAGTCTTTATTTTGGATAATTTCTTGAACTATTGTCACTTGTTCTTCGAAACAAGTCTCATCCTTATTTTATTGTAGGCTATTGTAAGCAATATTTCCTACAAGTCAAATTCATTATTTGTATGGTTAAAAACATTTCATAAGGCATATTCATAATGGAAAATTCGTATGCATAAAAATATAATCATGCAACTATTTTACCCAATCAAACATTCATCCATATCTCACAGAAACTTTATAGATGCCTTCCATCTCTACCATGACATCATTGAGATTGTGCACTAATCCAATATGTCAGCAGAGAGGTTTCATTCTAGATAAGTAGCAATGGAGAGTTGTATAGCACCATGAGCTACTTACCCATCACATGCATATTAGTAGTATGCTGTCATTAATGCAAACATTCTATCATGCATAACACATCAACTGAATATAAACAAATGCATAACAAAACAATATCATGAAATGACAATTGAATACTTATCTTTATTTGTTTCATGGGTAGACTCCTTCTTGAGCCTTTTGCTTCATCATCTTCTTCATTCATGACATCATCATTTCTCATCCAAATGATAAGATGGATAAGATGTTCTTCAAGAATTGAGTCCTTCATATTCTTCATCGCTTGAGGGATCATCTTTGAATCATGAGCGCTTAATATTCAGTTGTTCCCATCTTCTCTTCTCTTATTATGAGTTGAGCTTCTTCTTGTGTGCACTCTTTCTAGACTTTTTTCAAGGTAATCATTTCTTTCTGGCATGCATTCCTTGAATGAATGAATCCCATGATCCTGGGAGGCCATTCAAGGTGGCTATCACAACTTTTGCATTCATCCACTGCTTCAAGTTGTTCTTTGATTTGAGAGACCCTTGTAAATTATGACTGTATGGTCTCTGCATTCTGGATCTTTACATTCTTCAACTGGTTTCTCAAATTCATCTTTTGATTTATGTTCTTCCCTTCAAATAGCTTGGTCAAGGTATCAAACATCTCTTTAGGTGTCTTTAGGGAGGACACATGTGATATAAGGTGATCCTTGATTGAATCAGCAATGATCTTCTTGGCCTTGACCAAGTTCTTCTTGTGTAAGGCTTTATCCTCATCTCCCTCTAGAACTGGAACCTCTCCACTTATGTAGGTGTCCAATTCATTTTCTTCAAGAACCAATGAAAACCTATACTTCCATGCTTGGACATTTTCAGCTTCACTAATATTTTCATCAAGCTGGTGTGATAGGTCATTTTGAAATGAGAACCTCAAATATAAATTGCAAAAGATTAGATCTTACCAATTTGAGGTGTCCGTCCTAGTTCCGGATCTGGCTGATCTAGGGTTTGTCAGAGAAACCCTAATTTTCAAAACTTGTAATATTTCAGATCTGATTGGATAGAAATATGTTCCTTCTGAAGGTGAGCTGAGCAGCATACTCATTTTCCCAAAACTGTGATTAGAACTGCAAAATATATGATGCCCTAGTTTTCTTCAATTTCTTCTGTAGAATTTCCTGATATTGTTTCTGCAATATATCCAAAAGTAATGCTCCTCTATGTTTGAAACATCGCATTGAGGTATCCTCATCTATCCTCTTTCCAACACCACATGTTTGAGTAGAATTGGTTTCACCAATTGGGACTTATGAGAGTTTTCCCAAGGTGACTTGTTTCAGGATTTTTTAGCATAGAGAACTTGTATGTACTTCCACGTGTCACTGTTTCACCTTCGGCTTCTGAAACTCTTACCACAAAAATTATAGTCTATTCCCTATATGGAACATGTTGCAAAATTTCATTTGGACCTTCGTATCCGAGATATAGCAATTCTCCTTAGGTGTTCTGTTTAGGGATGAATCCTGGGAGAGGCTGGAACCCTGATTTGGAGGAATCGTATCCCCCAAAATATAACGAATATGAGGCTGAAATTTTTACACACTATTCATCCAGATTTTATCTTTGGCCCATGAAAATTTTGGCTCCTGAGACTTCTTCAGATATAGGGAATGTACCAAAATGACTAGTTTTAGTATTTTAGGGTTTTTTAGGTCCGAGGTCAAATTAGGGTTTGACTTTCCCGAAGTTTTACCCAACCAAATTTTTTTATCTTGGTCTCTAAATTTAGATTTTGAGGAGGATAGAAATCCTATGCTAGGATCACTCAAAAATTCCTCTTCTGTGAAAAACCTTAATTTCCCGTAGCAATGACTGAAAATGCATGGAATCAAATTATGCTTCGACAGAAAAATGCGCCCTTCAATGGAGAGTTAGCACCCTTTAATGTAATTGTAAAAGCAAGAAGCCCTAGCTTCTGAAGCTGCACATTTTCTTCTTCTAAGATTAGCTCTGATACCATGTTATATTTTTATCATTTAATCAATATGATCTTAGGATCTTATCTGAGAGAATAACATGCACAACAATCAATCACAAGAGACAATAGACACAAAGATTTTCCCCGGGGAAACCATAAAGGAGAAAACCCGACAACTTCCTTAGAGATAGAATGAGCACCAATGGCAGTAGTAAAACCCAAAGACAGAAAGATGATCTCCGATATTTGTTCTCTCTCTCACTTGTGTGAGCTGCTCTTCTCTCACCTATGCACTATAGTTGGGTGAGTGTGTGTTACAAATAGAGAGGATCACTCTCTATTTATACTAGTTTTTGACTTTACAACTACTTACCAGGGCCGAATTCTCTAGGAGAGTCTAGCAACCCTAGTGCCTCACAATTGTGGGGACTTTTCCCCCCATTCAACAAGGAGGGTTAACCTCTATGAGTTTACATGACTTGATTACATTAATGATTCTCCCGATAGGAACATCGGGGACCAATGAAATAAAATATATGAAATATACAAGTAAATACATTCTGAAGTTACAATTACATCAACAAATGTATGGTGTTTCATGGTATTGGCTAAAGGTGATTTTGGAACATGGTTTTCATTGGCCCATAGTATTGTCCCATGGAATTGGAGACTTCTCAATTATAAAAGGAGGCAAAGGAAAATGGAAAAGGAGGCTTGAATATTTGGAGAATTGTTCTTGATACCATTTAGGGGTCAGCCTAGAGTTTTTGTTTAGGGTTGGAAAACCCCATCCATCCATTCTAGTCTAGTTTCAGTGGTGCGACAAATCCACCCTAGCTGGACAAGGGGGAGGATCCATTCAGGGTTTTCACTGGAGCTTCATAATTTGATTTGGCATCGCATTTCGAGTTGGCATCACTTCTAGGTTCTTGTTGAATCTATCTTGGTAGCTGCTATCACAACCATAGTTATTGTATTGTTTACTCTTTGTTAGTCATAATAAAGGTGCCAACATTACCTTTCCATTGTGATGTGTTCTAGAATGTATCTAATGTGTTTGACAAAATGTTGATGAGAATACAAATTGTTTGTGAAATTTACAAATCAATGTAAAATCAATTAATGTTTGATAAATTCATATATTTTGTGATCATCCTAGATCGGAGACATCATAGATATTTTACTTTCTAACGGTGTTAGTGGTTCCTGCATGTTAGCTAAAAGAACAATGACAAAAAATGCATGTTGTATTTCTAGCAATATAAACTTATAGCTTCTTATGGATATTACCCAATGTGTGCTATGAATATTGGAAAATTATAACTGTATCCTTCTGTATGAGAATATGCATGCCCCTTCAAGAAACTCCTTCACAAGATAAGTCCACAAAGCAACTTCTTCAATCAAAGATTCCTTCATGAAATGATGCCCACATTAGCCTCCAAAGCCCCTGCAAAGGGGTCACTCCAACCAAAACATGTCCTCAAGCAACCTTCAAAGTATCTTCAAAAGGTAACTTCTTCAACAAGCAAGCCCACCTAGAAGTTGAACCAACCAACTAATATCCACTAGGCAATCAATTACATCACCCATGGGCTTCAAAAAGGGTTGCTACGATAGGAGTTGTCCACATATTAACACATAATACTTCTCTTTATGAAGTCAGCCCCAAACTCTTCGAAAAGGCCAATGCTTTAATGGAATGAAAGTATATAATGTGAGTCCCTTAAGCCTTCTAGAGGCCAACAATCTCCAAGCAAGCTCCTCAAATTCCAAACATCTAAGGCAAAAATCCATTTTAGATGGATAAACCTCCTTCAAATTCATAAACTATGTCACAAGATACTTCCAAATAGGACATTTTGATAAGGAAGCAATGAAGTGTGACCCAATCCTCCTCGTATGTGTAAGCAAAAAGCAATTAAGGAAACGCTCTACTAGTTTTAAGGTAGACCATTATATATATGTTGGCCTCTCTTCCTTTGATACATTTTTCTCCTATGTCGATGGAACATGATAAGTACAAGGTTTGACACTGCTACGGGAGTTACTGTCATATATTCATTCATGATTCTCCATATGTTGAGGATTATGGGTGATATTGTTCTCCTGATGATTGATGAGGAGTCTCCATGACAGTTGGGTTGCAGGTGCATGTAGATATCACTTCCTCCAGTTGGTGTACGGCCCATGGTGTAGTTGGTTGTGGTGGTGGAAGGAATTGATGATGTGATGGTATTTCCCTATGGTTTCTTCATCGCTTGAGGACAAGCATATTTGGGAGGGGAGGACTTTCATGTACCCAATTTTGGCCTAAGGAAAATTGGCCAAGGTCACCTAGGAAGAATTCATGAAAAAATAAAATGGTGCCTAAAATAATTTAATTGCCTAAGTAAAATTATCCTAAGGTTCTCAAAAATACTGATTATGGGATAATTTGGCCACATGAGACCCCAAATTCAAATTTTCAAGAAAAAATAGCCAATGGGGGATAAATTGAAGAATGTTTTCCCACTTAATGAAGTCAAAGAGGTAATTATGAAAGTAATTGGGAATTTAATGAGTAAATGGGGTCAAAGGGTTCTCAAGAAAATGGACAAGGAGGTTAGAGGGCACGCTTAAGGAGGTAGTGAAACAATTATGGACAACTAATCACTCAATGCATGGTGTTCCATGGTATTGTCTAAAGGTGATTTTGGAACATGGTTTTCATTGGCCCATGGTATTAGAGACTTCTCAAATATAAAAGGAGGCAAAGGCAAATGGAAAAGGAAGCTTAAATATGTGGAGATTTGTTCTTGATATTGTATAGGGGTCAGCCTAGAGTTTTCATTTAGGGTTGGAAAACCCCATCCATGCATTTTTTTCTAGTTTCGGTGGTGCGACAGATCCACCCTAGCTGGACAAGGGGGAGGATCCATTAAGGGTCTTCATTGGAGCTTCATAATTTGATTTGGCATCACATTTCAAGTTGGAATCACTTCCAGGTTCTTGTTGAATGTATCTTGGTAGCTACTATCACAACCATATTTATTGTACTATTTACTCTTTGTTATTCATAATAAAGGTGCCAACACTGACCTCTCCATTGTGATGTGCTCTAGAATATCTCTAATGTATTTGATGAAATGTTGATGAGAATACAAGATGTTTGTGAAAGTTATAAATCAATGTAAAATCGATTAATGTTTGATAAATTCATATATTTTGTGACCATCCCGATTCAGGGACATCATAGATCTTTTACTTTCTAACAAGGTTAGTGGTTCCCGCATGTTAGCTAAAAGAACAATGACAAAAAAACGCACGTTATATTTCTAGCAATATAAAGTTATAGCTTCTTATGGATATGACCCAATGTGTGCAATGCATATTTGAAAATTATAATTGTATCCTTATGTATGAGAATATGCATGCCCCTTCAAGAAAATTCTTCACAAGATAAGTCCACAAAGAAAATTCTACAATCAAATATTCCTTCGTGAAATGATTCCCACATTAGCCTCCAAATCCCGTATAAAGGGATCACTCCAACCAAAACATGTCCACAAGAAACCTTCAAAGGCTCTTCAAAAGGTAACTTATTAAACAATAAATCCCACCTAGAACTTGAACCAAACAACTAATTTCCACTAGATAATCAATTACATCACCCAAGGGATCCAAGAAGGGTTGCTACAATAGGAGTTGTCCACATATTAACACATAAGACTTCTCTTTATGAAGCCGGCCCCAAACTCTTCCAAAATACTAGTGCTTTAATGGAATCAAAGTCTATAATGTGAGTCCCCTAAGCCTTCTAGAAGCCAAAAATATCCAAGAAAGCTCCTCAAAGGCCAAACATCTAAGGCATAAATCATTTTTAGATGGAGCAACCTCCTTCAAATTCATAAACTATGTCACAAGATCCTTTCAAATGGGACATTTCGATCAGAAAGCAATGAAGTGTGACCCAATCCTCCTCGTATGTGTAAACAAAAAGCAATTAAGGGAGAAATCTACTAGTTTTAGGGTAGGCCATTATATATATATATATATGCTGGCCTCTCTTCCTTTAATACAAGTTTCTCCTATGTTGATGCAACATGATAAGTACAAGGTTGGGCATTGCTACAGGAGTTACTGTCTGCACTGCGACCCTTTACCCATATCTACTACAGGGGACTGATCTAAACATAATGGGATGGTTGATCATTTGCTACAAGAATTACACAACAGGGTTATGTGGTTCAACCCTTATTCTTATTCACTAGAAAAGGAGTATGCTCTATTCTTCATGAGACACAAAAGGAGAGGACAAAACTGTAAACTCAACCACCATTTAATCTCTAAATCTGATCATTAATACAGCTCCAACAATGAGGGAAAATAGCAGCAAATCATCCAGCAATCAGTCTTCAACATGCTTCATAAAAGTGGGAGTCAGACCCTGTTGAGCCTCATTTTGTTATCATTTTTGGCAGTTAACTAACACATTTAAACAAATGTTTTACTATCTTTTGTCTATTTATGTCATGCAGATCATTATTCAACCTCAGGTATGAGTATATTTAAGGTTTATATGAAACCTTTTATTATTATCATTTTTATGGTTTTAATTAATTAAAAATAACACTATTGGAGTACATTTGATATATTAATTGATTTACATATTTGTTTGCAAATTTCATAATCCTTTTGGGCTAAATTTATAAACAAAATGCATTCAGCTTACCATTCATCCTGATTTGCACAATTGCTATCCAACTCATCACACATCTCATCGCGTAGCTCATCATGCAGCTCATCACGCAGCTCGTTGTCTAGCTTTTCGTCCAGATCGCTAATCAGTCTGCGCGCTGTTAATAACCAATCTCGTGCATTAAATGATGGAACAGATTTGTAACCTACCTACTACCCACATGTTTAAAGGGTGGAACATCTCCATTTTAGAAGACCTACCATGTATGTTGCCTTTGCTTGACACCATTCCATCAGCCACGATAAGGAAGTATCCCACATGTCATATCACGATGAAGAGAACCAGACTCGCGAAAGAGAAGGAAGATACCTGTGCACTAGGATTTGATTTGTTAATAGCCTTTATGATTGACTAAATTTAGAGAGCAGTCAACCACTAAAGGGTCGACTTGCTCATCTCTTGTAAACAATATAAATACCAGCCTTTGTGTGAGTTTTAGGGGTTGATCAATTTTATTCGTTAGTTGGTTGTTTTCTGAAGAGAAGAACTCTGTACCTCTAATCCTGATTTTTAATAAGAAGTTGTATGTTCTATTGTTCATGATCGTGTTCATGTAGGCATTTAGCAATCCATCACCCCTGATTGCTGAGAGGGCCCCTCATCAACCAGAGGTTTCTTTTCTTGTTTATTTCTTTCATTTTTCTGTTGTAGCTAGTTTAATTTACAATCTATTTTATTATCCTTGTATTGCAATTTTATTTTTGAATTAGATAATTAACTGTGTAGGTAATTTTCTTTCGGTTTTGTTTTCAATCACCTCATTTCCAGTTTATTGAAGGTTTATTTGCTAGTTAGTTAAATAGATTGTTGTTTGTCAAATTAAATAGATTCAGTTTTATCTATTTCTTTTCTATTTTAAATTATCAGTTTATGCAATTTACATTTCAATTTATTAATATGAAATGATTTCTTTATGTTCAAGAAGTTGTTTAAGTTTACTTTACTATTAAATTTGATGATTAAATAGGTTTATTTATTGTATCTACATGTGCACGAAATCAGCTAATAATTAGATCATTTAAGTATTTTTCTATTGTTTTCTGTATACAGACTACCATTCATACTGTCTATCCAGTCATCCGTCCAGTCTGTTATCCAGTCATTCGTCCAGTCTATTGTCCATTCGTCCATCCAGTCCATCATTTCGTTTTTAGCATTTTTAATGTGTTTTGAAATTGTTTTAAGTTCTGTTTCTTTAGTATTTGAAGTATGCTTGGACTGTAATAGTTAGATGACACTTTTATTGATCATTTAGACTTAAAGTTATATTGTTTTCATTTATTAAAGTTTTATCCTTTCACTTTAAACATGTTTTGAGTTAGGTCATGTTTTGTTTCTTTTNATAATTTCATTTTTCACTGTGTGATTGCAAATAAACCATTCACTTATAAGTTAGGTCTCCTTTGTACCCTAGCATTTCAATCAGAAGTTGTTTGCTTACAAGTTAAATTATTAATCTATTTGCTATTATGTTTCCCGTAAAAACTTTCCTTGTGTAGTTAGTTATTCAATAAACCTTATAATGCAGATTAGCTTGTCATTGTGAAATAATATTATTTATATTTTTATCCTTCAGTAATCCTTTATAGAATAAATACTCTGGCTTATTATTCTATTCTGGTTCTAAATTACTTTAATAGTTGTAGTCTTAGAAGTTTGACTCGGTTTTTCATTTTGAAAGATCTTTCGATCTTTTGTTTGTTAAAATACTTCTACAACGCCTCAGGAATCTGCCTTCGCATATATTTTGCATCAACTCTAAGCCTACCAACCCCGGTCGATAATTAAATATTAGGTGAATTAATCTAGGTATTATAACACCCAACAAACCCCCAAACATTATCAATAGGCTGATTCTCAATCAACCACGTGAGGAGCTCCAAATGATGGCATAGAATCCTTCATTCATGTTGATGGATTCTACTAAAGGAGGACTCTCTTTAAACAAGCCTCAAAATACCCACACAATAAGGTCTATTCTTGACATGATGGTTGCCTCACGTTTAGACCAAAACTGCGATTCATTCTCTTTATTGTTGACTCGGGCCAATACTGGGGCTATTAGGAGGTAATACCATGTTCAAAATTCATTTTTATTGTCTTTTTCTTGGTAGATCTGAGTTGATCACACCTTAGAATACTCTCGATACAGGGCTTGCTCAAATATCACAGACCTGCCATTAATTAAACCCAAAATTCACCATGACTGCCATTACCACACCCATATTTACAAAGTATGGTGTTTTGGTACCCCTTTTTTGAAGTTACAATATACACATATATGTCCTCAAACTCATCCTAGATTTGGAATATGATGCTCATAATTGGTTATGGGGATGAAGTTACTTGATATGTGTCGATATTTGACAATTGTGACAACTTGTTGCTGGTTACTGTAGACTAGGGTTGTCATAACTATGAAATTAGTCAATTACACCAAGAACTATTGAATATTGAGGATGTCTTAAGCCCTTAGAAATATCAAATAAGAACATCCTCCTTATCAAGAACACAAAGTAAACATCATCATGGACATGTCAACCCTCCCAAGAGTGTGATTAGAACCACATGTGAATGCCCATACAAAACAATGGGTAACACCCAGCATGCCCGGGTGTATTGTTTCAAAACTGGTTATTGTCCAGATTCCTCAGGAATAAGGATTCATTGTTGTCTGATGGCTGAAACGATGCCCAAGATCACTCAAAACTATTCTTTGATGCTTGTTTGGGTTTGAAACGGTCCCCACAATGCCCAAAACATTCATATTGTTGTTCAATTCCATACCCACACTTCTTAGGCCTTCCCTTTGTTATTATTTGTTGTTGTTCAGTTTCTCAGAAAGTTGGTTTAGTCCATACTTACATGCAGAATACTAATGATTCAACCTAGGTTAATACAAGAAAGCTCCACCCATGCACATAGGGGGGTAACAAGAGGTATTTTGACCACTTATTCCATCCCATGACTCAATAATGGCCTTATAGACATGCTCATACTGGCATGGGAATGGTCTAATATTTGTTCCTCTACAGTTGTTTTCACTGTTTCTAACATAATGCATGTAAATGGCAATTCCTGGCATATCCTGGATCTTGTAAAATACTGGACCATATCCTAAAAATTCTTGATAGCACTCAATAATCAAGGATCATAGTTGTACTCTTTTTATACAATACAATAAAATGGATTGACTTTATTTTCACTGAAAAAAATTGGAAATTCAAAATAGAGTTGAATAACTTTTCTTTCAGCCAGAATACCACAAGGAAACCTATGCATGCATAGTTTTCTTGTTTGGTAAATGGCATGGTAACATGTATTCCCAATGTGAACCCATTTGGAAGAGTCAGAGAAGATGGCATAGCATGTCCTAAACATCTACTTAGAAGGGTATCTTACACATTAATCCAATTAAATGAAACATCCATCAATAAGCTCTTTATCATGCACAAATGGAAAACAAAGAGATCTGTTTCAATTAGATTCTCCTGCTTTGTAAATGAAGCTCTATTCTCCAATAAAATTCCTATAATATTTTATCTACTAACAACCTTGTTCAAGGAATTCCTAGAATAATCCAGATCAATGATATTGTGTAACCCTACGACATATGGGTACAGTAGATGCGTCCCTTGGCCATGTCTCTTCAACACTTGTTGTTCTAAATGAAAATCTCTAGAAAATTTTCATTTTCAAAGGTTGAACTTGGAGAATCTTCATGAAGCAATTTAAATCGATTATAGTACTCGTCATCAAAATAGAAATCTATAGGTGGGCCATCCTCATCATCATTTGTGCTTTCTCCATCGGTTTCTAAATGTGGACTATAATCATCAAGCAAAGAATCCAAGTTCTCTGAGGTTTCTTATGATCCAGCATCTGAAGAGTAATCAAATCTTTCCAATGCAGTGGTATAGAGAGGAAATCATCCCAACCAAAACCTGTTGAAAATATAGGTTGTTCATCACCTCCTTCTTCTCCTACTAAATCCAAACCTGAATAAAAGTTACATTTCCTGATAGGAAATTATTCATCTTCATCCTAAGTTCAGCCATTGACAACACCCAACAAGATTATATAACCTATAGCTTCTTCTTCTTCATACTTATGTTCTATAACGTAGTCCTCCTCCTTTAGAACCTTGAACTCCAATTCATTTCTTGCATAGTATAGCTTATACATTTGCATGGCTTGTACCCTCAAAGGACAGGACAGGACACAAGCTTTGATACACTACATCAAAACATTTGGATTGACAGGAAGGTCAGTCAATTATTTAGTTTAGATAGTTTTAAATTTGAGCATATTTTGCACTGGCTTACAAATACAGTCAAGTTGAGGATAATATTATACTGCAACTATAGTGAATCCGATTATAAGTTTATTTATTTTTCTACCTGATTTATGTTAGTTTGCAGTAAAAAAACTATTTTTGTATAAAAATAAGAAAACATTCAAAAAGTTGGCTTTGTAGGTGAATTGTAATCTTTGAAATATTCCCTTCAACCTGTAACCATGGATCCGGTTAGCTCCCCAAAATATTTAGACATTATGAATAATATCGAATAGAGGGCCTTTTAGGCAGAGCTAAAACTTTACCCTAGGAATAGTTTTCCATTGTCTTCTAATCAAAGGCTATTTCTGAAGTACTTCAGCAAATTATGTTGATTGGTAGTTAAGGGAAAGAAACAAAGGGTAAGAGAATTTAATTTCTAGATTTAGACGAAGCAACCTCACACTTCAGCATTCATGTTCCTAAGCACGCATTGGATTCCATTCAACTCAATTTCAATTGCTTCTGCATGACCTCCATGTTTGTTTTTTATCAAAAAAGCCGGAAAATTTTCCACTTTCACTTGGAAATCCTTTGGCAGTCTTGTTTCCACTATCAAGGACTTGGATTAACACCATTCCCTTTTTCCTTTGGGGGTGCTATTTATCTTAGATGAGAAACCTTTTTGGGAAGAGTAGCTACTATTTTTGGAGGTGGGTGAGTAAATATGGTTGTGCTCACTTTAAAATGTTATAGCCACTCTTGGATTCACGCTAAAGTGAGTGACTGAGCCACTGTCACTAAATGTGCTTCCTTGTAATTATTGAGTGTGATTGCCTTCATGCCTCTAACTAACCATCCAAAGACTTTCTTGATATGAAATGCATTTACCAATGAAATCTCCAATATTTGGTAGCTGAATAGTAACTTCCCAAGCGAACTGATGTGCCTTGCAAGATTGGTGGTAATTAGTGCAAGTTGTCATGGCAATTAATTTGGGATGGATGTTCACACATGCTCATATAAGAATGTGTATGGAAGCACTTGGTTTTGATAGGCGGTTAATGCTTGATACATAGTTAATGAAGCTTATTCAAGTTCCATTGCTATGACTAATGTTGTTATGTGATTGTCATAAGGGTGACGTTGTAATATGAGCATTAATAGGGGCCTCGTAAAAATTAACCTACATATGTGGGTTATGTGTCATGTACATTGAGTTGGTATGTTCATAAGCATAGAGTCATAGAGTGAATTCCTAATTTCTATAAATAATCCACTAAAAGAATTGATTTGTACTATAGACCATCAACACAAAACACATGTATTATGAACATTGCATCGAGACATTTATTGTCACTACCATGAGTTCATCTATATTAGTGAGTTATGAATGTCAAGGACCTGCACACATTCTTACTATTCTATTATTTTCTTTACAAACCATGTAACCTTGGTGGAGAAATTACATTCATCATTTGGCATTATTGGGTTTAGAATTATCAATTTGACTGGTGTAAGAGTCAAGTGGATTGAAAACGATGCCACACAGGAGAATGGTGTACAACTTGAACAATGATTTGGATAAGAGAGTGATGTGTGTGAGTGGTGAATGTGCATAATGATGGTGGTGATGGTATTTGGACCAGAGCAAGTAAGAGTGGTAGTTTTCAACTCCACCAATGTTGAATGCATGTCACTGGGAGGTTATGCATCAAAGAATCTTTCAAAGATCAACATTTATAATTTTATACAAAGAAACTATCCTCATAACACGCATAGATTCACTTATTGATTTCCTAGAGATGAGAGCGTACGTTACATGGAAAGAACAGAGTTGCAATAAGAAAATAATGTATAAGGAGAGACCTTTGCATGCTTCATGGAAATAACATGGTTACTTGAGAACAAGTAGGAATTGGAGAAGTCCTTGCCACATCATTAGAATTTGAATTCAATATGAAAAGAGTGTCCCTAGAGGCACTCGTGAAAAAAAATAGAACTTTTGGTCCATGAAAATACTGAACAAGAGTGTCCCTATAGGCACTTGAATGTCACAAATCCACCAGAGCCAGTGGTTTATCCATTGCAGCCACAGTTTACGAGTTATGATGAGTTTAATCTCACTTCCCAAGGCCATTAAGGCATACTAGGAAAATTTCAATTGGGGGCATAAAAACCATACCGAGCAACGAAATTGAGTTTTTTTGCCTTATGCAAGTGTGTTCGGGCAAGGCTAAGATGAATGCGATGCCCACGCACTCGCTCAACACATTTTTTAAAATCTTAGGCTATCATGCAAAAATTGCACTGCATGTCATTGAGAAAAACCCTAGTTTAGAAAAATGTCAAAACAAACAAATTTTAGTCTATGATGTTGGTTGTGGATCCTGATTGTCTAGATCCAAATTTATTATTGATTAGATGTGTTTGTACCCCACATTTATTGTACACTCGTCTAGTCAGGGGGTGCAGAGGGGCCCATTCCCCCTAGATGGGGGTCCAGGGGGGCAGCACCCCCAAGCAAGGGGGTTCGGGGGTGAAGCCCCTAAAGGAATTTCTTTGGGATATGTGTTGGGAAACATTTTTGCGGACCCATGATATTGGGTAACCCGTAGTATTTTCCCATGGTATTTCACCTATAAAAGCATTGTAATACAGCTCTGTATTGTATTGTAGCATTGTAAACAATCTCTGTGATTGTGTGAGAGAGAATGTGAGAGCGTGAAGAGTAAGTGCAGCGGTGTTGATGCAGGTTGTATCCCTTCATCTTGCTGGACGGTATAATATAAAGGACTGGAAATTTTTGTGTGGACGTAGCCCATCTTTGGGGTGAACCACGTTATATCTATGTCTCTCTTTTAATGTGTTTTATGTGTTTTACATCTTGTTTAATTATTTAAATGTATAACTGTTATTGCTCTGCAGCATTGTTTTCTAACAATTGGTATCAGAGCCAAAAGGTCTATTTGGCTGGTAAACTTACAAGAAAGAAGGGTTCCTAGTTCGAGTGGGAGCAATGGCGGAAAAAGGAAAGTTTAGGGTCGAGAAATTTAACGGCCAAAACTACCAGTTATGGAATATGCAAATGGAGGACTATCTGTACTAGAAGGATCTGTACCTACCGTTGGGAGGAAAAGTAAAACAGTCAGTGACCATGAAGGATGAAGAATGGGAGGTTCTTGATAGAAAGGCATTGGGAAAAATATGGTTTTGTCTGGCATTGTCGATGGCTTTCAATATTTCAAAAGAAAAGACAATAGAGGGTGTGATGAGCGCATTGGCTAAGCTCTATGAAAAACCCTCGGCTTCCAACAAGGTATTTTTAATGAAGCGTTTATTTAATATGAAGATGGCAGAACATGGATCTATTGTTGGTTGTAAGTAACTCTGTCCCTAGTTCAAACACTCTTAAATTTGATAATGGTGTTGGTGTTATTCTTAGCAAGGAAATTCGAAGAAAAAGCACAAGTGAGACATCAGGTAATGCGTTGATGATGGAGAGCAGAGGGAGACAAAAGGAGAGAGGAAGGAGCCCATGTAATCATAGCAAGTCCAGAAAGGGAAGATCCAAGTCCAGATTTGGAAAGATAGAGTGTTGGAACTGTGGTAAGAGAGGACATCTGAAGAAAGACTGCAGAGCTCCAAAGAAGAAAGGAGACAGGCATCAAGAGACTACTCAGAAGTGAATGTAGCAAGTTATGTGTTACAAGATGATTTGATTCTCGCATTAGATAATACTAGTGATTACTGGGTAGTAGATTCAGGGGCTTCATGTCATGCTACACCCCATAGGAAATTATTTCATGATTATGTTCAAGGTGATTTTGGACATGTTTTATTGGGGGATGATGAACCATGCAAAATTGTTGGAATGTGGGTAAGGTACAGATTAAGTTGAATAATGGAAATGAATGGCTTCTAAAATATGTAAGGCACATTCTTGGTATGAAAAGAAATATGATCTCAACAGGGCAGTTGGGAGATAGCGAGTGTTTGTTTACGTTTGGAAAAACGTGGTGGAATATCACTAAAGGAGCACTGGTAATAGCAAAAGGAGATAGGGTAGGTACATTGTATTTATGTCCTCACAATACTAATTATTCTATCCCTGTAGCTTCCACATAAACAGGTGCATCATTGTGGAATCATAGGCTTGGCTACATGAGTGAGAAGGGGATGCCAATTCTCCACTCAAGGAAACTGCTCCCAGATCTGAAGCAGTTAAGTTTGGAATTATGTGAGAACTGTGTTTATGGAAAACAGAAGAGAGTTAGGTTTCTCAGGGTTGGGAAACAGAAGAAGAGTGAAAAGTTAGAGCTTGTGTGTACAGATATATGGGGACCAGCTCAAGTACAATATCTTGGTGGCTCTCGTTATTATGTTCCTTTTATTGATGATGCAACTAGAAAAACTTGGGTATATTGCATTAGACATAAATATGATGTGTTTGATACTTTTAAGAAGTGGAAAGCTTTGGTTGAGAATGAGATAGGAAAAAATTTGAGATGTCTCATATCTGATAATGGATGTGAATACTGCAGCAAGGATTTTGATAGTTACTATTCACATAATGGGATTCACAGAGAGAAGATATTCCCTGGAGCACCATAAGAAAATGGTGTATCAGAAAGGATGAATAGAACAGTCATGGAGCGTGCAAGGTGTATGAGATTGCATGCAGGGTTACCTTACAATTTTGGGTTGATGTTGTAAACATTGTTGCTTATTTAATAAACAGAGGGCCTTCAAGCGCTTTGGATGGTGGAATTCCAGAGGATGCATGGACAGGTAAAAAGGTAAACTACTCATTTCTGAGAACTTTTGGTTGTAAAGCATTTTTCCATATTGATAAAGATGATAGAACAAAGCTTGAGGCTAAATCCAAGAAATGTACCTTTATTGGATATGGGGTTGATGATTTTGGTTATCATTTATGGGATTATGAAAAACACAAAATCATTAGGAGTAGAGATGTAGTATTCAATGAAAAGGTTATGTACAAAGATCTGTTGCAGGGAAAGAAAGAGGAAAAGGAAAACACAAAGTACACAGTGCTTGATGAAAGAAAATGAAGTTCCAAAGGCACCATAAAATCAAGAGCAGCAGCAGGTACCTCAAACTCCTACAAATGTAAGAAAATATACCAGGTTAAGTAGACCCCTTTAAAGATTCTCTCCTTCACTATATTCATTATTATTGACTAATTCTAGTGAACCAGAATATTATGAAGAAACAATGCAGGTAGAAACTAGAAATAAGTGGGATCAAGGCATGGATGAGGATATGGACTCATTGGTAAGAAACCAGGCTTGGAATTTGGTTAAGTTGCCTACAGGAAAAAAGGCATTGCAGAATAAATGGGTTTACAGGTTGAAGGAAGAAGATGGAGGAAAGAAGCGGTAAAAGGATAGACTTGTTGTAAAGGGGTTCACACAAAAGAAAGGTATAGACTTTGATGAAATATTTCTCATGTTGTTAAAATGACTTCAATTAGAACTATCTTAAGTATAGTGGCGGTAGAAGATTTTCATCTTGAACAGTTAGATGTAAAAACAGCTTTTCTCCATGGGGATTTGGAGGAAGAGATTTATATGCAGCAGCCACAAGGGTATGAGGTCAAAGGGAAGGAGAATTTGGTTTGCGGGTTGAAGAAGAGCTTGTATGGCCTGAAGCAAGCTCCAAGGTAGTGGTATTTAAAATTTGAGAAGTTTATGACGGAACAAGGTTATAGTAGACGTCATTATGACCACTGTGTTTATTTCAAGAGGATAGATAATGGAAGATATATTATCTTTTTATTGTATGTGGATGACTTGCTTGTTGCGGGGTCTAACATACAGGATATAAATGTGCTCAATTTAAAACTAGCTAAATCATTTGTGATGAAGGATTTGGGTGTTGCAAAGCAAATCCTTGGTATGAGAATAATAAGAGATAGGAAAAATCGCAAATTGACATTGTCTCAAGGTGAGTACATATAAAAGGTGTTGGGGAGGTTTAGAATGCAAAATGCAAAACTAGTTAGTACACCTTTGGCCAGCCATTTCAAACTAAGTAAGGATATGTGTCCAACGACACAGGAAGAGATAGACTACATGTCCAAGGTTCCCTATTCATTAACAGTTGGGAGCTTGATCTATGACATGGTGTGCACCAGACCAGATATTCCACATGCAGTGGGAGTTGTGAGCAGGTATATGAACAATCCAGGTAAAGAGCATTCGAAAGCAGTACAATGGATTATCGGGTATTTGGGTACCACTTCTCGTGCATTATGTTTTGGAGGTTCAGACATTGTTCTATGTTGATGCAAGTATGGCATGTGATTAAGATAGCAGGAGGAGCACCACAGCGTCTATCTTTACTGTGGGTGGAACAACAGTAAGTTGGATTTCAAAACTGCAACAGGTTGTTTCACTTTCAACAACGGAAGCAGAGTATGTTGTTGCTATAGAGGCTAGTAAAGAGACGATTTGGTTGCAGAGGTTTATGGAGGAATTGGGTAAGAAGCAGGAGAATAGAAGGTTGTACAGTGACATCTAGAGTGTCATTCATCTTGCAAATAACTCAGCCTTTCATTCAAATACTAAACATATACAGCTCAAGTACCATTTCTTAAGATATGTTCTAGATGAAGAACTGTTAAAGTTGGAAAAGATACATACTAGCCAGAATCCTGTAGACATGTTGATGAAGGAAGTAACTAAAGAGAAACTGAGTTCCTGCTCGGTTTCTATTGTCGTTCAAGCATGAAGGTGAAAATAATAATTTTTCCCAAGTCCAAGGTCTAGATCATAGTCCAGCAAGAGCAACAACGGTGGAGTTGTTGTGATGAGTCTCCAAGTGGGATATTGTTGGTTGTGGAGCCTAATTGTCCATATATAGAGATGTTTTTAATCAGTTTTGTTTGTACCCCAGGTTTACTGTACACTCGTCTAGTCGGGGGGTGCGGGGGGGCCATCCCCCCCGGCTAGGGGGTCTAGGGGGACAACAGGCCTCTGCAGGGGTTCGAGGACAGTGCCCCCGAATTTAAAAAATAAAATAAAATAAAATAAAATAAAATAAAATTGGGATGTGTGTTGGCCAACAATTTTGTGGACCGATGGCATTGGGTGACCCATAATATTTCCACATGGTATTTCCCCTATAAAATAAAGCATTGTAGTACGGTAGTGTATTGTATTGTAGCATTGTAAACAATCTATGTGATTATGTGAGAGAGAATGTGAGAGCGTGAAGAGGAAGTGCGTCGGTGTTGCTGCAGGTTGTATCCCTTCATCTTGTTGGACGGTATAATATAAAGGACTGGAAATTTATATGTGGATGTAGCCCATCTTTGGGGTGAACCACATTATATCTGTGTCTCTCTTGTAATGTGTTTTATGTGTTTTGCATCTTGTTTAATTATTTAACTGTATAACTGTTATTTCTCTATGGTCTTGTTTTCTAACATATGAAACCTCGAAAAAGGGTGTTCTTAGTGTTATATGGATGTCACAAATACAACAAAAGTTATGGTTTCTTCATTGAAACCACATGCATAATTAGGATCAACAAAATTGAGTTTTGTTGCCTCCTGGAAGTGTGTTTGGGAAAGAGAGAGGTGACTAAGATTCCCAGGAACTCGTTGGGCACATTTTTCAAAATCATATCCTATCATGAAGAAATTACATGTCTTGAATATAATGGAACTGACGGTTTTTCCATCGGAGCTTCAATTTTTTAGTTATGGCGAGTTGTATCTCGCTTTTCAAGGCCATTAAGGGACACTAGGAAAATTTCAACACGGGCATAAAAAACAAATTAGGTAACGAAATTGAATTTTGTTACCTCCTGCATGTATGTTTGGGCAAGGGAGATATGAATTTGATTCCCATGCACTTGCTCAACACTTTTTTCAAAATCTTATCCTATCTTATATAAATTGCACTTAATGTCACTTACCAAAACCCTATTTTAGAAAACCAACAAAATAGACAACTTTTGGTCGATGAAGCCACTAAACGGGGGTGTCCCTAGTGGTATTTGAATGTCATGAATCCAATAGAACTGACAGTTTGTCCATCGAAGCCACATTTTTTGAGTTATAGCGATTTTCATCTCATTTCCCAAGGCCATTAAGGGACACCAAACAAATTTCAACTAGGGGCATAAAAACCAAACCGAGAAACCAAATTAATTTTTGTTTCCTCCTACAAGTATTTTTGGATAAGGGTGATATGACTATGATTCCCATGTACTCACTTGACACATTTTTTAAAATATCAACCTATCATGCATAAATTGCACTGCACGTCATTGAGCAAAACCCTAGTTTAAAAAAACATCAAAATATAAAACGTTTGCTCCATGAATACATCGAGAAGGGGTGTCCTAGTGGTACGTGGATGTCATGAATCTAATGGAACTAATAGTTTCTCCATCAAAGCCTCACTTTTCAAGTTATGGCGAGTTTCATATCGCTTCTCAAGGTCATTCAGGGACACCAGACAAATATCAACTAGGGGCATAAAAACCAAACCAAGCAATGGAATTTATTTCCATTTCCTCCTACAAATGTGTTTGGGAAAGGGAGATATGATTGTGATTCCCAGCCACTCGCTCGACATATTTTTCAAAATCTTTCTCTATTGTGCAAAAATTGCACTGCACATCATCGAGCAAAACCCTAGTTTAGAAAACCGTCAAAATAGACAACATTTTGTCCATGAAGCCACCAGACAAGGGTGTCCCTCATGGTACTCAGATGTCATGAAACCAATGGAACTGACAATTTTTCCATCGAAGGCTCTGTTTTCGATTTATGGTAAATTCTTTCTCACTTCCTAAAGTCATTTAAGGACACTAGGAAAATTTCAACTAGGAGCATAAAAGCCAAATCAAGAAACGAATTTGAGTTTTGTTGCCTCCTAGAAGTGTGTTTGGGAAAGAGAGAGATGACTAATATTACCATGCACTCGTTGGGCACATTTTTCAAAATTGTATCTTATCGTGTAGAAATTGCACCACGTGCCAATGATCAAAACCCTAGTATAGAAAATTGTCAAAATAAACAATGTTTGGTCCATGGAGACACCAAACAGGGGTGTCCCAAGTGGTACTCAAATGTCATGAATCCAATGGAATTGACGGTTTCTCCATCATAGCTTCGTTTTTTGAGTTATGGTGAGTTTTATCTCGCTTCTCAAGGTAATTCAGGGACACAAGACAAATTTCAACAGAGGGCATAAAAACCAAACCGAGCAACGAGATTGTGTTATATTACCTCTTGCATGTGTGTTTGTGAAGCATAAAAACTTCTTTAACACCCACAAAATTTCTAAAATTCCCACAAATATTCGACAACCCACATTTTGATAATGAATAATAAGATGGTATGACAATTTTATTCTTTGCATTGATAATGAAAGTTGTATTAATAGGCCTTCTTGGTGACTATTCACTAAGGGAGGTGTCTCTTAATTGACTTTAATTTATTAATTGTTTATATTTATTTATCTGTGATTGTTATTATTTATGTTTGTTACATTTCCTTTCCCTTAAGGAAGCTTTGTCCTCAAAGCTTTGTTTAGTGAAGGACTTATCAATTTTTCTTGTTCGTAACATCTTCTCATGTATCTCTTGAACCTGTAATTCTGACACTTGACGAAACATGGCGATATAATTTTTGAATCCCTGAACTGAAATGTTGCATTTCCCAGGAAGTGATCCATCCAAGATTTACCTTAATTGGAGTTGATTGTTGGTCACATTGTTGAATAAATCTTCTTGTTTTCTTTTTAGGTTGTATATTTTGTGTTCATCTGCATATGAAGTCATAACTTCCTTGTTTATGTTCATTTTGACCCTGTCGTTGGTCAAAATGACTTTTATAATTGGGGTGCCGATAAGGAGTTTTGATTGTTCATTTTTCTCTTGGATTAGCTTCTTTTTGAACAGTGATGAGGGTCGAATTTGTTTTTGCTTCTTTTTCCAATGAATGTTTATCATTCTTAAGGTTCCTGATCATTTCATCTTGCAATTTCTCATCCTCTTTAAGCTTCTGAATATGATCTATTATATCTTGTTTACGCTTCTTAAGGTGACCATTCTCTTCGATATTTTCTAATATTTTCTTCTGAAGATCTCGATTCTCCTGTTCTAGCCTTTGATTGTATTGTGCCTTATCCTTAGCCTTCTTGATTTGAAAAAGAAACTTTTGATTATGATATCTTAGACGAGAGGTCTCTTCTTCTTTGTCCATGATGACTTTATCGTATTCTTTTTGTATCTTTTGTATTTATTTATGATCTTCTTATGAAAGAACTTTCGAGATGTCTTTAAAGTCTTCAGACGACACAACTCCTGACCTTGACTCTAGTGTAACATCCTGGAATGTGACATTCTTCTTTTTGTAAGGAAATGTCAAAAACGTTTTCCTTGTGTTGAACATGAAGGTACTCAATGTATCTAACCAAGGTGACCCTAGAATTATATCAACCTTGTGATCTTGATCCAATGATACAACTAAAACAACAGTGAACTAAGTTAGGACCTTGTAATCATCAACAGATAGTTGTAGGTTCTTTAGCTCATATTTCTCATCAAAAAGAATCGTGTTATTGTCAATTATATCTGATTCTGAAAGCATTAATTGGTTTTCTAGGTCAACGTTTATACAATTCTTCTTGGTTGTCAGGAAAATAGCGACTCACATAGACTTCTCTTGAATAATCCCATAAGTTTTTAATATGGGGTGTGCATGTTTTTTAAAAGTTTGCAGGAATCTTCCTTGTTTTTTTTCATGAGACGCCATTTTTTTATGCTTCTTATCCCAAGATATATCAAAGAAAGACATATTTTATCTTGTATAGTATACGATACTCTTCAACAACTAATTTTTTTCCCTTTAAGAATTCTTGTATATTAAATGTACATTGGGTGGTTGATAAGAAGGAATCTTTCCCTCCCCACCCAAGTTCAAATCTTGGGGATTAATTTTATAAAAAAGAAATATTTTCCTAAATAGACTTGTAAAGCACTTTAATCCTAAAAATATGATTGATCATTCACGCCATAATTTAATTATTTTTCCTCCACTCTATCAAAAACCTATTTTATTAATGTAATTGTTTTTTATTAAAAAAAGCAAGTGTGGTTTCGTAATACAATGGGTTGTTTTTTTTTCCTTTCCTTTTTCTTATCCTTCTTCTTTTTACTTTTTTTATTTTATGACTTGTTTATCCAACCACAATTTTAGGAAACCCTAGGATAATGGTTAAAAACCAATTTTCACAAAGTGTAAAATATTAATAATAAAGTATTATTAAATTTAATAACCAGACAAGGTCTGAATCTTTAGTGAAAAGTTGCACCAGAACCCTCTATGATACCAATGAAGCATAAAAACTTCTTTAACACCCACAAAATTTATAAAATGCCTGCAAATATTCGACAGGCCACATTTTGATAATGAATAATAAGATGGTATGAAAATTATATTCTTTACATTGATAATGAAAGTCATATTAACAGGCCTTCTTGGTGACTGTTCACCAAGGGAGGTGTCTCTTCATTGACTTTCATTTATTAATTGTTTATATTTATTTATCTATTATTTGTATTATTTATGTTTGTTACAATATGGGAAAGGGTGAGATGACAACAATTCCCATGCACTCACTTGACACATTTTTAAAAATCTTGGCTTATTGTGCAAAAATTGCACTGCACATCACTTAGAAAAACCCCAGTTTAGAAAATCATCAAATTATACAACGTTCGGTCCATGAAGCCATCAAACATGGGTTTCTATAGTGCTAATCGAATGTTACAAATCCAACATAACTGGTTGTTTGTCCATCGAAGCCTCTATTTTCAAGTTATGGTGAGTTTCATCTTGCTTACCAATGCCATTAAGGGACACCAGGCAAATTTCAACCGAGAGCATAAAAACCAAACCAAGAAACAGAATTGAGTTTCGTTGCATATGGAGGTGTGTTTGGGAAAGGAATATACAACTTAGATGCCCACAAACTCATTGGGCATATTTTTCAAAATCGTACCCTATAGTGCAGAAATTGCACTACATGTCAATGAACAAAACCCTAGTATAAAAAATTGTCAAAGTAGACAATGTTTAGTCCTTAAAGCCACCAGAAAGGGGTGTCCCAAGCGGTACTCAGATGTCATGAATCCAGTGGAACTGGCGTTTTTTCCATCAGAGCTTCAGTTTTTGAGTTATGGAAATTTTTCGCTTCTCAAGGCCATTCAGGGACACCAGAAAAATTTCAACCGGGAGCATAAAAACCAAACCGAGCAACTAAATTTAGTTATGTTACCTATTGCATGTTTTTTTAGGCAAGGGAGAGATGACTGCGATTCTCATGCACTCCATTGACACATTTTTCAAAATCTTGACTTATTCTGCAAAAATTGCACTGCACGTCACTTAGTAAAACCCTACTTTAGAAAATCGTCATAATATACAACGTTCGGTCCGTGAAGGCATCAAACATGGGTTTCTCTAGTGGTAATTGGATGTCCTGAATCCAAAAGAATTGATTGTTTGTCCATTGGATCTTCGATTTACAAGTTATGACAGTTTCATCTTGCTTACCGGTATCATTCAGGGATACCACGCAAATTTCAACTAAAAGCATAAAAACCAAACTGAGCAATGGAATTGAGTTATGTTGCCTCCAGCCAGTGTGTTTAGGTAAGGGTGAGATGAATGTGATTCTCACACACTCTTTGGGAACATTTTTTAAACTCTTGGCCTATCTTATAGAAATTGCACTTCATGTCACTTGTCAAAACCCTATTTTACAAAACCAACAAAATAGATAGGTTTTGGCCATGAAGCCATCGAACAGGGGTGTCCCTATTGGTATTTGGATGTCACAAATCCAACGGAACTGATATTTTTTCCATCGGAGCCACGATTTTTTATTTATAGTGATTTTCATCTCAATTCCCAAGGGCATTAAGGGACACCAAACAAATTTCAACTATGGACATAAAAACCAAACCGAGCAACCAAATTCATTTTCATTGCCTCCTACAAGTGTGTTTGGATAAGGGAAAGATGATTGCGATGCCCATGCACTATATTGACACATTTTTTAAAATCTTAACTTATCATGCAAAAATTGCACTACACGTCATTGAGCAAATCCCTAGTTTAAAAAATCATCAAAATAGACAACTTTTGGTCCATGAATCCATCCAGAAGGGGTGTTCCTAGTGGTACTCGAATGTCAAGAATCTAATGGAATTGGAGCTTTGTCCATCAGAGCCTCAGTTTTCAAGTTATGGTGAGTTTCATCTCGCTTCTCAAGGCCATTCAGGGACACCAAGAAAATATCAACTAGGGGCATAAAAACCATACCAAACAATGGATTTGATTTCCATTACCTCCTGCAAATGTGTTTGGGCAAGGGACATATGACTGCGATTCCCAGCCAATCGCTCAACACTTTTTTCAAAATCTTTCCTTATTGTGTATAAATTGCACTGCACGTCATCGAGCAATACCATAGTTTAGAAAATCATCAAAATAGATAACATTCGGTCCTTAAATCCACCAGACATGGATGTCCCTAGTGATAATCGGATGTCATGAAACCAACGAAACCGACAGTTTTTCCATCGAAGACTCGGGTTTTGAGTTATTGTAAGTTCCTTCCCACTTCCCAAAATCATTTAGGGACACCAGGAAAATTTCAACCATGAGCATAAAATCCAAACCAAGTAATGGAATTGAGTTTTTTCCTTCTGGAAGTGTGTTTGGGAAAGAGAGAGATCATTGAGATGCCCACACACTCGTTGGGAACATTTTTCAAAATCATAGCCTATCATGCAAAAATTTCACTACATACCAATGATAAAAACCCTAGTATAGAAAATTGTCAAAATAGACAATGTTTCGTCCATGGTGCCATCAGACAGGGGTGTCCCAAGCGGTACTGGAATATCGTGAATCCAATGGAGCTGGTTGTTTGTCCATCAGAGCTTTGGTTTTTTAGTTATGGAAAGTTTTATATCACTTCTCGATGTTGAATGAAGTTGTCATTAATGTCAAAGAAGTTTAGTAATGACAAAGGAATAACCAAGGATGTGATGGCAGGGAAAACATAGTGTAAGACAAAGAAATAACCAAGGAATTGATGACATGGCATGCATATGTGATGAGGCTGGAAAGACACATGAGAGGATCCAGTGAAGGGATCAAGTCCAGCAAATTTTGATCAAGCTTGATCGATCCTCTAATCAATCAACACAGAATCATGGAGTTGCAATCAACTTATTTAGCAGAGGTTGGACGGCTCATATCGCATCAAGAAAATAGATCGATGGCGGGAAAAGGATCCGCAAAGTAAATGTGCGTGAAAGATAACATTTCAGAGCACCAAAATGAAGTTCCATGTTTGATAACTGATCAACAGACGAGGTGGATTTCACAAATAAATTGACGGTTCATATTGTTGCAGAAAGAGATTTGCGGAAGTCTTTTTTGAGAATTCGTGAAAAGAAGACCCGCACCCCGCAAATTGCCGAAGAAGTCTTGCAGAAGCAATTTCGAGAAAAATAGAAATGAACACCCGCAACCCACAAATTGCAGAAGAAGTCTTGTGGAAGATGAATTGCAGAAGCAATTTCGAGAAAAATTGAAATGTAGACCCATAACCCGCAATCTGCAATTGCGGAAGGAAGAAGTTTTGGGTTGCGGAAAGGTCATTGCGGAATCAGTTGTCAAGAAAATTCAAAATGCACATCCACAATCCACAACCCACAATTGCGGAAGGAATGAGTTCCCGCAAATTGTGCAAAGTTAATTGTCTGCAATCCGCAATTTCATAAAGTAATTACGGAAAGGTCTTTTGTGGAAAGGAAATTGTGGAAGGTCGTGACTGATAAATTTAAAAAGAGTTAAAAATAATTAAACATAGAATTAGGAAACATGTTTGATGAAGAGGCACGTGTTATGAATTGATGTGTTTGATCAACATGCACAACTCCAGATTGAAAGGGCGCAACTGTGAATCTCCAGAGTCAAGAGATACGTTAGTAAAGAAAGATGAATGATGGTAAAGGTATTTATAAGCAAAGATTTCAACTTTA
This sequence comes from Pseudotsuga menziesii, assembly GCA_001517045.1. Taxonomy (NCBI): domain Eukaryota; kingdom Viridiplantae; phylum Streptophyta; class Pinopsida; order Pinales; family Pinaceae; genus Pseudotsuga; species Pseudotsuga menziesii. The sequence goes on from LPNX010354822.1 coordinate 348,712, forward strand.
TTAGAGAGTCTATGTCGTCCAGATCCATGTAGTAGCAGAAGACAGATACCAAGGAAGTAATGAGTAATATGTGATAGTATTAAAGATATAAGGAAGTCTGATATAATCATAAATAGGGTGGTAGGGTGGTGCGAGGGCAGGTTATATTCCAGTAAGGGGGTCGTAGCCTCCTTCCATTAGTAGCTGGTAAATAGGGTGTAGTATCATTCTTTAAGTAGTATCTGGTAAACCAGGGGGTTGTAGCCTCCTTCCAGTAGTTACCGGTAAATAGGGTGTAGTGCCATCCTTGTCTGTAGGAGCAGGTATAAACTATTTGTAAATATAATTTGAGAGTAATAGGAAGTATTTGTGGTTTTCCCAATTGGGCTTCCATAATAAAAGTTGTGTTTCATGTGTCTTGTTGATCATGTGCGTTAATAAATAAGTTAAAAGTGGTTTTAATTGTTAAAAGTCAATAATACTGATTCATCCCCTTTCTCAGTATTGTCCAAATTTTCAACAATTGGTATCAGAGCAGGATCCTTCACTATAGTTTAAATCATTGGGAGTAAGATCCTATTAAAACCACTATGGATCAACAAGAAGGGTTGGCCACCAACAAAACTCCACTATTTACAGGAGATAATTATGCATATTGGAGTGTAAGAATGAAGTGCCATTTAATTTCTCTTAGATACAAAGTCTGGAGGTCTTTTGAAAAAGAATATGAAGTACCAGATGACGCACCTATAGAAGAAGGTTAACTAGACCAATATGAGGCCAATGCAAAAGCCCTGAATGCAACTTTGATTGGGTTAACAAATTCAATGTTTGTAAAAGTCATGCAATGCAAGACAACCAAACATGCCTGGAAAAAATTAAAATGTGTCTATGAAGGAGCACCCAAAGTCAAACAATCCAAACTTCAGACATACAAAGGATGTTTGAAAGCCTAAAAATGAAAGAGGAAGAAAATATTGCAGAATATATTTTAAGAGGAGTTGAAATATTGTCAATGTTATTAGAGGAATTGGAGGAGAAATAAAGGAGAGAGAAGTAGTTGAAAAAGTACTAAGAACCCTGTCAATGAAGTATGACTCAAATGATCTTAATCACATGACAGTATATGAACTACATGGGATCTTCACTGCATATGAGATGAGAACAGGAAAAGATGGAACGTCAAAGAAAGAAGTGGCATTTAAAGCTTTATCCAAGGACCAATCAGAAGACTCAAATGATGAAGAAGCACTTCTTGTTAAAAATATTAAGAGAGGTATTGGTAAGTACAAAGGGAAATTACCTTTAATATGTTTTAACTGTGGGGAAATTGGTCACTATGCTTCCATATTCCCTTATCCCAAAGGTGATGATGAGTGCCCTGAAGAATCAAAGAAGAAAAAAAGGATTTTTAAGAAGAAAAACAAAAATAAGACCTTTTACTCCATGGATGATAACTGCTCAAATGATTTTAGTGAAGATGAATACATTCAAGTCCTGTTCATGGGATTAGAGAGCGAAATCTCTGAAGAAGAAATAGAAGGGGCGGTAGATCTTGAAGCAGAACTTGTAAGTGCTCTTGAAGAATTAGGGAAGTATAAAAGGATGTAGAAAAAATCAAAAAATCATATGACATAACTTGAAGAGAAAAAAAAAGATGCAGAAAGAATTATTGCTAACTTAACAAATCAGTTTCAAGAAGCCAAAAAGGTTGAAAACAATCTAGAACAACAACTCAAGAAAAGATGGCAAGAATTAGAAAAGTTAGAAGCTGAATTGATCTTGTTTAGAAAGAATACAAATGAATAATCCTTTCGATCAAAGTTTGAGAGCAGCTCAAAAACTCTTGATGACATCCTAAGTTGTCAAATATCATCCAGTAATAAAATTGGACTAGGTTATGGAAAATAAAAGAAGACATAACAATCCTCCTTCATGAATAAAGAAGGAATTAAAATAAGTTATGTTGATGCACGTATGAGACCAGTTGTAAAGGAATACAGTCAAAAATTGGCTCCCTCTCAAAATAAAAATAGGATAGATAACGTACCAAGCAGACATCAGCAACTCTTTTTGGGAAATTGTTATACCTGTAACAACTTTGGACATATAGCTAGAAATTGTAAACTAATGGTTCCTATTGGGAAAGGAATTACATCACAAACTTTTCTCTATAAGAAAAATGTTACTAGAAGCAATCCAAAAGGAAGAAACTATAATTCTTGTATGCCTCTACAGAGTTATAGTATAGAATGCTACAAATGTGGTAATCAAGGACATGATGCTAGAAATTGTAAACTAGTGATTCTTATGGAGAATGACATCACAAAATCTCAAAGCAAAGAGGAGAGGAAGGCTTGGAAGAAGAAGGATGCCGTGGAATGTTCATTATCCCTATGTGCTACATAAAAGAAAAATCTATGGCACGTGGACAGTGGATGCTCAAACCACATGACAGGAGAACCAAATAAGTTTATAAACCTAAAAATAAATCAAAAGGAAAAGCCACTTTGGAGATAATCTATACTCTAAAATAATTGGGAAAGGTACAGTGGATCTCAGAGACAAAATTAAAGTTGAAAATGTTTTTCTTGTACATGACTTAAAATCTAATCTTTTAAGTGTGAGCCAAACATGTGATCAAGGACACATATGTATATTCGATTCCAAAAAGTGTGAAATCAGAAGAAAACATTCAGGAAAACGTGTTGGGACTGTTGTGAGAACTCCAAGCAATGTGTATATTCTATAAAATAAATAACTATGTTATATGAGTCAAACTAATGAAAGTTTTCTATAGCATAGAAGGATGGGGCACTTGATCTTTGACAATCTTGTAAAAGTTAGTAAGAAGGGAGCTGTAAGAAGTTTGCCAAACATAATTAAACCACCAAATCATGTATGTAGACATTGTCTTCATGGGAAGCAAATGAGAACAAGATTCAAGGTCAAAGAACATACAGCCTCTCAGCCATTAGAAATAATTCACATTGATCTTTGTGGACCAACAAGGATTAAAATATTTCAAGGTGAATATTACTTTATGTTATTAATCGATGATTATACAAGGATGACTTGGGTGGCATTTCTTAAAGAAAAATCATAAGCCTTTATCAAGTTCAAATCCTTCAAACACTTGTTGAAAATGAAACAAATCACAAAATTAAATTTCTAAGATCAGATAATGGTTTAGATTTCACCTCAAATGAATTCAATGGGTTTTGTGAAATTCATGGAATCAAGAGGTAGTTCTCAGTGGAAAAAACTGCTCAGCAAAATGGAGTAGTTGAGAGAAAGAACAGGACAATCCAAGAAGCAACTAGAACTATGATTAATGAAGCAAAACTTCCTGATGGCTATTAAAGAGAAGCAGTATATACACCTGTCTATGTACAAAACAGAGGACATCTCAGAGTGAATAGTGGCAAGACTCCTTATGAGCTATGGTTTGGAAGACCAACTTTAGTTAAATATTTTAGAGATTTTGGAAGTAAATGTTACATAAAAGAGATGATTATAATTTAGGGAAGTTTGACTCTAGAACCGATGAAGGCATATTTGTTGGATATTCTTCCACCAAAAAGGAATACATATATTAAAATCTAAGATTGTGCAACATCATCGAAAGTGCAAATGTAACTATTGATTACACTAAATCAAGAAGAATACAAAGCCAATCGAGTGTGGATGTTGAAGAAACTGATGATGAAGAAATAGATGATAAAGAAAAAGAAGAAAGTTCACAAGAAGAGGATGTTTTTGAAGAAGAGGAAGAACGAAAAGTAGAGAAAGAAGAATCACAGGAAAATGAGAATGAAGGCCCTCCAAGATTAGACACAAAGACACCATCTAGGTGGGTTCAAAAGAATCATCCTGAAAGTCAAATAATTGGTGATAAATATCCAGGTGTTAAAACAAGAAGAAAATTATGGGAAGAATCGGAAAAACCACAGTATTCATAACTGCATATCGATATTTCGAATCCAAAACAAGATCCATCATCAAGACATATTGCCGAGTATTATGAAGAGTGTAAGATCTAAATAAATAGTAATGGGATGTGGAGACAAGTTGAGGTCAGCTCTAGGATTTTAGGTTTTTAGGTGAGTTCTGGATATTAATTAATTTAATTAATTAATTAAAACCCTAAATTTTAAACCTAATTGTCTATGGTTGAGACGATCATTTAAGTTATAGATTACAAGTTTTGTTTTGAAATAAAAGTTGTTTATTTTCAATTTTAGGTTAAAACAAATATTAGGTACTTGATATATTAAGTATGTAATTGTAATAGTGTTTTATTAAAGTGTAGGTTTAGTTATTGGCCAAATAATAAATTGTAGTTAATGTTAGTTTCAATTTTAAACCTTAAATATTTAATAATCTTAATTTTAATTTTTAAATGTTAATATTGTAGTAAGGGTTAAGAATTTTAATTGTTGTAATTCAATATTTTAATCATGACAAAGGTTTACCAGTCTTAAGGTTTAGAAGGTAAGGAAAGGGGGTTATCTACTTAATTATGTTTTAGGATAGAAGGAAGCCAACTCGTGCTGACTTTGAGGCCTCTATCCCTATTCATATTGTCTGGATGTTTGATGATTTCTAGGGCTTCCCTAAATTTCCTTTTGAAATAGTGGTTTTCTTTAGCTAGGATTTTTTTGTTTTCAAGGCAAATTTGATGTTTGGTATTGGCGCAATGTTCTGCTAGGGCCGAGGTACGAACTCGTTCATTCCTTATGTCAGCTCCATGCTCTTTTATCTTGTGTGGAACGAACATCTAGTCTCACCTATATTGCTAATATTGCAAGAAAACGGGATGTTGTAGACTCCCCTAAGTTGTTTCGGGTTGTAGACTTTATGATGAAGAACAAGCACTGCTTTCGATAATAGAACCCAAAACATTTAAAGAAGCTTGAAAAAGTGAGGATTGGATCAATGCCATGAATGATGAACCTGATCAAATAGAGAAGAACAAAACATGGGAACTTGTCCTAAGAACTAAGGGAATGAATGTCATTGGGACCAAATGGATTTTTAAAAAGAAGGTCAATGAAGATGGAAAAGTGATAAGAAATAAAGCAAGGTTAGTGTGTAAAGGATATGCTCAAGTGGAGGGTATTGATTTTGAAGAAACCTTTGCACCTATAGCAAGACTTGAAGCAATCAAAATGTTTTTGTCATTTTCATGTTATAAGAACTTCAAAGTATATCAAATGGATGTCAAGCATGTATTTTTTAATGGGAAACTAGAAGAGGAAGTCTATATTGAACAACCTGAAGGTTTCCTCTTGTCACAAAATGGAGACTATGTTTGCAAACTAAAAAAGGCACTATATGGTCTCAAGCAAGCACCAAGAGCATGGTTTTCAAGGCTATATAACTACTTGAAGCAATAAGGATATAAAAGAGGAGACACTAATAGTAATCTCTACATAAAAATTGAAGATAAGAATATGATCATTGTTGTTGTTTATGTAGATGATATCATATTTGGAAGCAATCTACAAATACTAAGTGTAAACTTTGCTTCTGAAATGAAGAAGGAATTTGAAATGTCAATGTTGGGTGAATTAACATTCTTCTTGGGATTACAAGTTTATAAATCAGACAAAGGAATCTTCATTTCTCAAACTAAGTACATCAAAGACATGTTTAAGAAGTTTAAGATGGAAGACTCCAAGCCTGTTAGTACTCCTATGATCATTGGTTGTAAGTTAAGCAAGAATGATGAGTCCTTGGAAGTGGATCATACCATGTATAGATCTATGATAGGAATCCTGTTATATGTGAAAGCTACAAGACCAGATGTGATGCAAGTTGTAGGATTGGTTTCTAGGTTTCAATCATCTCCCATAGAAACACATGTGGCTGCAATAAAAAGAATTCTAAGATATCTAAAAGGTACTATGGTTTATGGTTTATGGTACCCAAAATGTCAAGACTTCACTTTAAGAGCATTCACTGATGCAAATTAGGAAGGAAGTGTTGATGACTGAAAGATTTACCAGTGAAGCAACATTCTTTTTGGGAAAGTGTTTGGTATCATGGATAAGCAGTAAACAATCCTCCATAGCACTATCTACAGCAGAGGATGAATATATTGTTGCTGCATCTTATTGTACTCAAGTCATTTGGATGAAGCGTACATTGGAAGACTTACTTGTGAAGTATGAGGATCCAATACTGATAAATTGTGACAATACAAGTGCCATAAACATATCAAAAAAATCCTGTCATGCACTCCAAGACAAAGCACATACCAATTAAATATCACTTTCTGAGAGATAAAGTATCTCAAAAGGTGGTCAAATTGGAATATATTGATACTAAAGAACAGATTGCTGATATATGCACTAAGCCACTACCCAAAGAAGCATTTGAGCATCTTAGACATAAGTTGGGAGTAATATCCTTACATTGAATTAAAAGGAGAAAAGGTAGCATGTCAGGGGGAGATATGTTGACAGGGGGAGCTGTCAAAAAGAAACCTTTGTCATTGTTGTCAAGGGGGGAGAATGCTTTGATGTTTCCATCAATGCCAAAGGGGGAGAATGTTGAATGAAGGTGTCATTGACGTCAAAGAAGTTCAGTAATGACAAAGGAATAACCAAGGATACTATGGCAGGGAAAACATAGTGTAAGACAAAGAAATAACAAAGGAAGTGATGGAATAGCATGCATATGTGATGAGGTTGGAAAGAAACATGAGGGGATCCATTGATGGGATCAATTTCGATGAATTCCGATCAAGCTTGATCGATCCTCTGATCAATCAACGTAGAATCGTGGAGTTGCAGTCATCTTATTTAGAATAGGTTTGACAGCTCAGATCGTATCAAGAAAATATATCGACGGTAGGAAAAGGATCTGCAAAGTAAATGTGTGTGGAAGATAACATTCTGAAGCACCAAAATGAAGTTTCGTGTTTGATAATTGATCAATGGACGAGGTGGATTCCACAAAGCAATCAACAGTTCACAGTGTTGCGGAAAGATATTTGCGGAAGTATTTTTTGAGAATTTGTGAAAAGCAGACCCGTAATCCGCAATCCACAAATTGCGGAAGAAATTTCGAGAAAATTTGGAATGCAGACTTGCAACCCACAATCCTTAATTGCAAAAGGAATCTGCAATTCACAAACTGTGGAAGAATTCTTTTGGAAGATGAATTGCAGAAGCAATTTCAAGAAAAATCGAAATGCAGACCCCCAATCCACAATTGCGGAAGGAAGAAGTTTCTAATTGCGGAAAGGTCGTTGCAAAAAGGTAACTGAGGAAGCAATTTTTGAGAAAATTCAAAATGCACATCTGCAACCCGCAATTATGGAAGAAATGAGTTCCCACAAATTACGAAAAGGTCGTTGTGGAAAGACAATTATGGAAAGGTAATTGTCCGCAATCCGCAATGCACAATTTTGGAAAGTTAATTGCGGAAGGTAATTGCAGAAAGGTGATTGCGGAAAGGTCTGTTGCGGAGTGATAGTTGCAGAAAGGAAATTGCGGAAGGTCATGACTGATAAATTTAAACAGAGTTAAAAATAATTAAACAGATAATTAGGAAACGTGTTTGATGAAGGGGAACGTGTTATGAAGTGATGTGTTTAATGAACATGCACAACTCTAGATTGAAAGGGTGCAACTGTGAAACTCTAGAGTGATGAGATACATTTGTAAAGGAATATGAATGATGGTAAAGGTATTTATAAGCAAATCTTTTGAGTTTAGTAGATAGTCTATGTCATCCAGATCCTTGTCGTAGCAGAAGACAGAGACCAAGGAAGTAATGAGTAATATGTGATAGTATTAAAGATATAAGGAAATCTAATAGAATCATAAATAAGGTGGCAGGGTGGAACTAGGGCAGGTTATATTCCTGCAAGGGGGTTGTAGCCTCCTTCCAGTAGTAACTGGTAAATAAGGTGTAGTAGCATCCTTTCAGTAGTAGTTGATAAACCAGGGGGTTGTTGCCTCCTTCCAGTAGTTGTTGGTAAATAGGGTGTAGTACCATCCTTGTATGTAGGAGCAGGCATAAACTATTTGTGAATATAATCTTGCATTAATAGGAAGTATTGGTGGTTTTCCCAATTGGGATTCCACGATAAAAGTTGTATTTCTTAACTCTTGTTGATCATGTGTGTTAATAAATAAGTTAAAAGTGGTTTTAATTGTTAAAATTCAATAACACTAATTCACCCCCCCTCTCAGTATTGTCCAAATTTCCAACACTCAATTCCATTCAAGGACACCAGGAAAACTTCAACGGGGGGCATAAAAACCAAATTAAGCAAAAAAATTGAGTTTTGTTACCTCATGTGTGTGTGTTAGGGAAAGGGCAAGATGACTGTGATTCCCATGCACTCACTTGACATATTTTTCAAAATCTTGGCATATTGTGCAGAAATTGCACTTCATGTCACTAAGCAAAACCCTAGTTTAGAAAACATTTAAAATATACAACGTTCGGTTGATGAAGCCACCAAACAGGGATGTCTCTTACGATAATCGGGTGTCATGAGTCCAACAGAACCAACTATTTTTCCATCAGATCCTTTATTTTCAAGTTATGACGAGTTTCATCTTACTTACCAATGTCATTCAGGGACACCAAACAAATTTCAACTGGGAGCATAAAAAAAAAACCAAGAAATGAAATTGAGTTTCGTTGCCTCCTACAAGTGTGTTTGGGTAAGGGAGAGATGATTGCGATGCCCACACACTCGTTGGGCACTTTTTTCAAAATCTTATCCTATCGTACATATATTGCGCTACGCAACACTTAGCCAAACCTTATTTTAGAAAACCAACAAAATAGATAACTTTTGGTCCATGAAGCCACCTGACAGGGTGTCCTTAGTGGTACTTGAATGTCATGAATCCAACAAAATTGACAGTTTGTCCATCGAAGCCATTTTTTTCAAATTATAGCGAGTTTCTTCTCGCTTATCAAGGCCATTAAGGGACACCAAACAAATTTCAACCGGGGGCATAAAATCCAGAGTGAACAACAAAATTTAGTTTTGTTGCCTCCTGTAACTGCAATTGGGCAAGGGTGAGATCACTATGAATCCCATGCACTCACTCGACACATTTTCAAAATCTTATCCTGTCATGCAGAAATTGCACTGCAGGTCACTAAGAAAAACCCTAGTTTAAAAAATCGTCAAAATAAACAACTCTCAGTCCATGAAACCACTGAGCAGGGATATCCCTTGCAATACTCGGATGTCACAAATCTAGCTTAACTAACATTTTGTCCATTAAAGCCTTGCTTTTTGAGTTATCGTGAGTTTCAACTTGCTTCCGATGGCCATTCAAGGATAGCAATCAAATTCCAAGTAACGGAATTGAATTTTCTTACTTCTTGTTGGCACTTGGATAACATGACTCCAACAAAGCTTTGTGATTGTTATACCAATGATATGATTATTATGTTAAAAACCATATCTGAATAATATTATTTTAGTCATGTTTATGAGGGGATATTATCAATCATTTTATATTAAATTCACTCTTAGATTACAATGTGAACAATTCATGAAAATGATTGAGAGATGAAAACCATGGTTAATATGCTATTGAAGATATAGATTGAAATACATATATATATATATATATATATATATANTTATTTTTGCCTTGCCTCTATGTCTTCTTCTGTTGTGATATGAAAATGTATAGTGTACATGTGTGTATGTATGGTTGTGGATACACTTGATATGTGTGATTACTATCTGTCGATGAGATGATGTTTATATTCAAGGTTGTAAAACTCGTGAGAATGTATAAATTGTCACACTAATTTAAGAGTAAGTGGAAATTTGTGGTGAAAATGTCTCTGTATAGTCCACTCCTTAGACTTGAGAGAATCCTTTGGAAACCAACCTGGCCTTGTACTTGATATCAGAACCATCTGCAGCCACTTTTGTCTTATAGACCCACTTACATTGCACTATTTTCCTCTTGGAAGGTAGAGGAACAAACTCTCAAGTTTCATTTTCTTGCAAAGACTTGAACTCTTCTTGCGTGGTTTTTTTCCATCTTGGGTCAAGTGATGCTTCCTTATATGTTTGTGGATAATATCCAACCATCATAAAGCATCTCTCTAAAATATTTAATTCATGAGTGGAGAAAGCATTGTGAAATTGAGATCTAGTCTTCCTAGAGTCTAGTGGATCTCCAGCAAGATCACCTGTTGCTTGTATGGTTTTCTCAGCCCACTTTTTCCTTATGGGTGAGTCATGATCTGAATGCATGTCATCAACATCATATTCAATATTATAATCATAACAATAAGAGAAATAATCATCACTTACATCATCATGGGTTGGAGGATGTGAGCATTCCCCCTTGACTAGTTCGATCTCCTGCGTGGGCTCTTCTTTGAACTATACACTCCTTTTAATGAATATTTTATGAGATGAGGGATCAAAGAGATTGTATCCCTTTTCATTTTCAACATATAAAACCATAATTTACTCCTTTATTTGAGGTTGCAAGGCCTTTCTCTTCTTGGGAGGAATTCTAGCCTAAGCCTTTGAGCCAAAAACCCTAAAATGAGAAACATTAGGCTTGTGACCACTCCAAGCCTCAAATGGAGTTTTCCCTTCCACTTATTTGTGTGGAGATCTATTCTGAACATATGAAGAACAATTGATGGCTTCATCCATAGCTTAGGATAAAAATCCTTAGCCTCCATCATGGATGTTGCCATCTTTTTCAGAGCTATATTCTTGCACTCTGCAACATCATTTTGTTGTGGTGTGTAGAGCACCGAATGCTGCATATGAATGTCATTTTCATGACATATTTGTTGTAATTTTGTGTTGACATACTCCTTTCCATTATCAATCCTAAGAACCTTTATTTTATTCCCACTCATGTTCTCAACTAAGGCTTAGAACACTTTGAAAGTCTCAAAACATTCATATTTTTGCTTGAGAAAATGCACCCAACAGTACCTTGAGAAATCATCTATGAAAGTCAACACATACCTTGAATTCCCACATGAGGGTGTGGGAAGAGGCCCAATCATATCTGAATGCATCAGATCAAGCACTTGGATAGCCCTCCTTGCCTTTCCTTTGTCATATTTGCACTCAACATGTTTCCCCACTATGAAACTCTTGCATGTGCCTTTGGAAAACTTGATACTTGGAAGCCCTTCAACCATGTTTTATTTTCTTAGTGATTGAAGATGCTTGTAGTTGAGGTGTCCAAACCTCTCATGCCATAGTTTTCTGGTCTCATTGGCATGTGACAGGAGCACATTCCCTTGGGAGTAAGGAAGGAAGTGAGAGAACTTATACATTCTTGAATCATGGTCAGCAAAACCCACTGCAACAACTTGGCCTGTATAAATTTCTGAAATATCCACATCATTTTGAGTAAATATTACTCTCTTGGTTGTACCTATGTGTTTCATTTGATAGACAAAGAGTAGGTTCGCTGCAAGATTAGGCACAAACAACACATTGTTGAAGTACCCATTATCTAGATCGATCTTGTCAAACCCTTTGATTGGAATCTCAGAGTCATCACCCATGAGGATGGATAGACCACTGTAAGGATGTATGGTCAAGAAGGAATCTTGTAGGGAAGCCATGTGCCTTGAGTAATCTGAATCTATGATGAAAGAAGCAGAGCATGGAGATCCAACAACCAAAGCATGGCATTTATCCTTGTTCTCTAAGCTTGAACCTCCCTCTTTCTTCCTTACGCCTTCTAGCATTGGGATGTTGTTCTTCTCAAGAAGTTGCACCATCATGTCAATGGTTTTATTCATGCATGCACTCGCTGGATTCCAACCTTTGTGACAATAAGTTCATTTTGTCTTCTCTTGCTTCTTCTTCTCTTTGTCCTTGCTAGGATTTGAACCCCCATCTAAATATTTGGGGTTCTCCTGCTTCTTCTTCTCTTGTTGCTTTGAATCCTTGGCTTTCTTCTTTCCTTTGGCTTGATTCAAACACCTGCAGCAAGGGCTTGATCCTTGGTGGATTTGATGGTACCCATTTGCACCAATTTGTCTTGTTCCTGAGTCAAAGACTCCACGAAGTCTTCCAGTGAAGGAATTCTCCAATTTTGAACTGTCAGCATGCATGAGTGGAATGTGGAGATAAACACTGAATACTCATGGCCTAGATTCGAAAGAATGGACAAGATCAACTACTACTCTTTCTTCTCTATGCCACATTGTTTCAGCTAAAGCACCAATGATTTGAACTTTGCGAAGAAATCTTGGATCGTCTCAAAGTAATTTGGGCTCAGTGAGATCAACTCATTTTTGAGTTGGTGTCCCCTCATCTCATATCAGTCTTCCCAAACAATGACTCAAGCTTGAGCTAGACTTCATTGGGTGTGGTAAGACTGTCTACATGGAAGAGAAGATCCCTTGAAATATTGAGACAAATAATCTTGAATGCCTCATCGAACCTTTGAAGTACTTTGATTTTTCCACAATAGAGTTGGGATCATTCTCAGTCTCCATGGTGACTCTATAGAGGCCTTTCGACCTCAGCTGGATCACCGTTTCGATCTTCCATTCAAAATAATTGAATGGGGTAAGCAAGACATGACTCTACCCCATTTTTTCTTGTGCACTGAGTGACAAAGACACTGGAACTACCTGCAATGCAGACACTCAATTTTTCCTGGAAAAGACCCTAGATAGTAACTCAAACTCATTGAATTCGATTTGCAACTCCTAATAGCTATGATACCATGTGAAAATATTTTAACACCAAAAATTGTTCACCTACATCTCCATGGTCCAAACCATAATTATACATCATAATCCCACCATTATTTCCTCCATTTTGACCTTCATAATTAAAATTCCACCAAATATGGTCCAAAACATTATTATTCCTTCCCCAAAAAATACAGGTAAGTTAAGCATTTATTGTGATTTATCCCCACTCTCTCCAATAAGGACCAAAAAACCCTAAAATGAGAATGGGTAAAAAACCATAGATTATTACCATGCACAATAAAATACCATGGGTCAAAAAACCTTGGATCGTCCTATAAATACATCATGAAGCTCTCCTCAAAAACACTTTTTTGTTAACATTACATGACATTACTTTTCATCATTATTCCCATATTTTTTCAGATCATTCCCATGGTGTGTGTTGAGCTTGCTCCATACCCACTTGGATCCATTTCCCTCATTTGACAACCATTAGTGGAGATGACTAGAGAACCAAACCGTGGAGCCGGTGGAACATTTCCTCAAACGGATGCAGTGGCCCACATTACAGAAAGGTATGCATGTTGTTGTTTTTTCTTATATAGATAAAATACATAAAAAATCATAAAAAAAATTATGTTTTTGTTACTGCCTATTGCTACAAGACGAAGTTAAGAGATCCTCCGCACCATGAACTCTACCCTATGATCCAGTTGATATAGGGTAGGTGCTTTTTCACATAGTAGGGGAGAGATACCCACTAAAAAATATGATTCATAGCAAGATCTAGGAGCTAAGGTAATCCTCACAACTCAAGAAATTCACAAACTATGCAGAAAAATAATGAAAAGAGAAAAATTAACACATAGGAATAGTGCCAATATCTAAAGTTTTTATTACTGTCCAACATGTAAATATGTCTGGAACATGTTTATAATACAATAGGATAAAATAATTATGCTTTGGAGGCAAATTGGATGCATACATGTGGCAGGATTAGATTGGACCTCAAACCCCCCCTAGGTGGACCAATGAGCTCCCAAACCGCCTCAACGGTCACAAATGGCCATGTGAACATGGATGAAGCATGCTAAGACATAAATGAGGGTATTATAGGCATGGTGGAGTGCATGGGTGAGTGGGAGTGGCTATAGGCAGCAATAAATGGTCCAAAAGAGCCAAAAACACTCAAATACAATGCATGGGTGCCTCTGGTCAACTAGTTTCCTTGTTTTGAGTGGGAGCACACCAAGGACTAAACAATGACAAATGAGGGTGCATGTGTCTCCATAATGATCAAATATGGGTGCTTGGGTGCATTAATGAGTCCAAAACACCAAAATACCTTGCTTGACCAACATAACCAAGATTTGGACCATATGACATAAGTATAAAAGAAATGAAAATGTGTCCTAGGTGTATATGACCATGGTACTAGGTGGTATGGTTCTATAACACCTTCGGATGTGAATGAGGTTAATCTCTCTAATATATCTAATATTTTTAATGATTATCCGTCAAAGTCGTCCAATATCATTTCTTTCTTAGATATCATTTTCCTTTATTGTGTAATCATCAACAAGGAGTCTCAGCAAATTAAAACATTTTGAATATAGAGAGAAATGGTAAACTCTATACCCATATACAAGACATACATCTCAATGTGATTATTAGTTGCCTACTCCATTCTCCATTCATATGTAAGCACTTTATTTCCATCGAAATCCAGCAAGTTCCCCACCAATTTCCCCACCCCTCAGGCCAGTCATGCCCCATTTAAATTCGACTTCACTCTACCATTATCAATCATATATTTTTTCAAAATAAAACACACACACTTTACATCTTAGTATGAATAAAATACATAATGTAAGATAATACAATAAATTAAAAAGAAACGAAAATTAAAAATAAGTTAAATATTCTGTTTAACAACGAAAAGAACCATCAATTTAATAATGAATTAAATTAACATAGAACCACCCATACTTCTCATATTTTAAGGGCCGACAAATTTACTCATTATTTTTTTATTTTTTTTATAAAAAGGCCGATAGTTTAGGGTTATATAACGGTTAGTTGAGTAACTAAGTAATGGTTAGTGTGTGGGGTTAGGAGGGGGCACCAATAGAATATCTTTGCGATGTCTATGTTCTTCCTCCTCCTTGCTGTGAAGATTCTCAAAAGTTGTGACTTCGTTCACGATCCATAACACCACGTCGACGATTTTTTAATTCTATAATTTTTGTGGGTTTTTTGTTTCTCTGATAGGAAGACAACTTTACAGCTTTAGTGTGAAGTCTTTTGTCTTTCAATAGGGTTTTGGTGTGGATGGCGCTATTTTGATGTTCCATGAAAAAATAAAGAGTTACAATATTGGATCTTCCTCCATTCTTCAAATTCAGGAGGCTACACCAATAATTCTCAATGAAAGGGGCCTATTGTTCAAATTCAAGAGGCTACACCAATAATTCTCAATGAAAGGGGCCTATCGTTGGACTGAAGGGAACTGTTCAAGAATAAATTTTCCATCCAACACAACTCTTACCTAGTGAGAGGCTCCTTGACTGGAAATTCCTAAACCACGATGCCCTTAATTTCCATCATAATATTTTTGACACGAACAACTAACCTACTAGGAACTACCTTCTTTCCTTCAAATATTTCCTTGTGGCGAGCTAGCCATACTTGCCAAGATATATTTTTTGGAAGAACATGCCATATTTTGGAGATTGTGAGCTTTTTAGAAAGTGAGTCCTAGATATAGCTCATGTCATTTACTAAAGAAATCGTTAAACTACAGAGGGAGGGGCAGGTTGTTATTTAACTTTCTCAGGACTATAAATCTGACATTTTGCAGAAATTCACAGTCTAAGAAGAGGTGTTTAGATTATTATTCAAAGGATTTGCAGAGAATGCATCTTGAAGGCCCTTCAATTCCTCTTCGTTTTAGATTATCCATAGTTAAAATTTGATTATGAGCCAAGACCCATTAAAGGCCTTGATTTTCGACCAACTGTTTAGGCAAAGGGAAGGGAGGGAAGTTTGGACAAGAGCTTCACATACCCTTCTTTCACCAAGTAGCTTCTAGCTAATCCCCATCCCCTGATATCCTTCTCTCTTTTGTGAGAGGGAGCCACTCCTTGAAGAGAAGAAAGGAGTTGGTCAAATTCATTCGATAATGGATTTTGATCCTCTATATGTTTCTAGTGCTTCAAACAGATAGATTCCATCCATTCTGATAAGTCAAACAATGATACATAACCATTTGAGTTAATCCAGACTTTAATTCCATGCTTATTCGGATTCAAAGAAAGAGGGGGTGATCCCATTGTTTTGTCTTTCCACATATGGATTTGTTTCCCATTGTCTGGTATCTAATACAAATGTTCTATAATTAGAGTTGTTGCTTTACAGAGGTAATTAGAGTTTTTCCTTTACAGAGGTTCCAAATACATGTTATTGTTCCAATAATTTCTCCATCTACGCATCTCATTCTTGTATTCCTTAAGTATTTTTTGCACAGGATTTCTTTCGAAATCATTTAGCACCCAAAGCTATATTTAGAAGTCTGGGTTTGTTAAAGTTTAGGGTTAAAATAGAGTTTTTTTCAAAAATTAACAACATTTCATACCAATTCAGTCAAACACTTAGTAACACAAGATAAATTTCAAGATGAAGAACAATACAATAGTAACACTGAATAAAATTTCAACATAGTGCTAGATGCAAATTAGTACAACAATAAGACAAATTAGAACATAATTTTCATCTCTTTCAACTTTAGCACTCCTCAATAGTACCAGTGCTAAAGTTGGTCCTTGAGATGCAAAGCATAGTAGCAGCAATACTAAAACAAAAGCTCATAAATGAAATATATGTGGGAATATAATAAACCCACTCCATAACTTAGGATAAAATATTTAATCAATTTTGATTAATTTCTTACCCACTAACCTAAATAGTTGGCATCCACTTGCACCACATGGTCAACACTTGTCATATATATCCCAGGAGTACTTTAATCATGATTCTAGTTTGATCATGTCTACTTTAATGACTACCAGAATTAGTAACTGCGCTTTCTTGCAGATTCTATATTTTCTGTTTTATTCCAGCTTTTCTATGGATAAGGTAAAGCTAGTCAACTAGGAAACTACTATCTTTTGTTGCCAACCCATCCTCCATGATTTTCTCTCCATATTTCAGGATTAGCATGTTTTTCCATCATACATGACAACTCACTCATGCTTTTTCTATATCTTGAGGTCCTTAACTGGTTTGGGAAGTGTTTTAGCCACCTATGGGGGTTTATCATATTTAGTAATTCTATCTTTCTAAACTTGATGAGTTGTCTCCAATACAACTCGATTTTACCTATGAGGGGATGTACTATTTATGTACATTATTATTCATAATTATTCAATGAAACGATACACTCCAATATTCATCTATTCATTCATGTGATTAAGTCTCTATTCTTCTCTTTATTTTTCTTGTGTATGCTTGTGAGAATTATCTTAGTAGCAAGATCTACTTCCTTTATTTGTTCTTATCATCTTTAATCATAGCATTAGAGCTGTTATTTATACATGGTATCAGAGTGCAAGGTTGTTCAAGTTCAATATAGTTGAGGAGCTATATGTTCTCTCTATCAGAGCGCATCTAGTCTCTTATCCCTCTCTGAAGAAGAGATTGTTTTTAAGCTTACAAGATTTTCTCCTAGTTTTATTTGTGCAGGTTGGAGAGAGTTTCTTATGGAGCGCATCAAAATATCAGTATGGAATCTTCTTCGGCTATAATCATGAATCCCTTCAACTATCACGAATGGAAAGCCAAAACTGGCATTCTATTGCGCAATAAGGGACTATACAAAGTTTCTATGGCTTTAGAAAATAAACCAAATTTTGTGGTTGAGAAAGCTAAGTGGCATAATAGGTTGGATGAAACCTATGGATTAATTTACCTTTCTATTAATTATCCTGGTCTACTCTTTCATCTACATGGTTTGACCACTCCAAACCAAGTATGGAACAAACTTGAGTCTCTCTTTGGAGGTCAAGATGAGTTAAGAGCGCATCAGTTGGAGATTGAGTTATTCTCAATGAGTCCAAGTAGTTGCAATTATATTGAGCATTTCTTCACCAAATTCAAGTCACTTGTTCTAATTCTCAAGCATTGTGGGATTGAGAAGAAATATGATCAATTAATCCTATACATTCCTTCAAAATTAGGTCCTAAATACTCAGTTTTTGTGTCTACTTTTCATGCTACTAGGCTTGTTGTTTTTAATTGGAAAATGCCTTCTTTGTGTACTTTCTTTGATTCATTAACAAAGGAGCAAGATAAATTGATCCAAATGGGTGCTCTTAAATATTCTAATGGCAAGTATCATGCTCTCATAGTTCAAGGAAGCAAGAATACCAAATCAAAATAAAATATAATTGTGAAAGAGAAGAAACAAAAGTCAGAAATTGAAGATGAAAGTTCGAAGCCTGTTGATGAATATTTAATGAAGAAAGTGAGAAAATCCAAGTGTTCTTATTGAAATAGGGGATTTCTTCCAGAGAATAAAATGCTTCAAGATGAAGATGGGCATCATTCCTCATCTTCTTGAGAAGCACAACATCTAAGTTCCAGATGAGCTAGAGAAGCCTGTTGATTCTTCAGAACACTGTCATAGTGCGCAGTTCCATAAACTATGTCTTGAGCACCAGAGTAAAATACTTTCCTCATATCTCTAATATAGATTCATTTTATGATATACCAGAATTAGAAATATCGGATCCTTTCTTTGATAATCCACCTATCAGTCTCCTAGATTCATCTCTCAATAATTGTGATTCTTTACTAGACATTGACTTATCTTTGAGGATCTATTCTTCACTCCATAATAATTATGATTTAGAATCATGTTTACAGGCTGATATAAATGTCATGAAACCATTCATACCACCATCCATACCATTTACCGTACCTATGAATACTCCTAAGACTATACAAATTCCAATTTCACTAGTTGATTCCTCATTGGTCTCTTATGCAATGTTACTTATATTACATGGTTTGAAGTTTTGTTTATCTTTCATTGTTTGGTTATCCATGAACTTAGTCATATTTGGACTGATATTACACATGTTTGTATTTGTTCTAAACACTTATGGTTCAGATCTCAAGTCCATTCATCATTCATATTTTTACACTCATCAATTTTCCCCAGTTGCTCATATGTTTCCTAGTCTAGCCCTATATCCTCATGGAGACATTGAATCCTTTGTCTTTGTTGTTCCATATGATAATATTTCTGATATATCAGAGTCTTTTCAGCCTCATATCAGATCTGGGAAGATGCTACATCAGATGGGAAGAAAGATATGTGATTCACATCACAATTTTGCAGTTATTCAAGGAACTAATTGTGTTACTGATTGTCTTAATTTGTGTACTCTTTAGGAAGAAGTATGCATATATATATTTCCCATTTCATATTTTGTTTCCATATCATAGTTTTTTAGTAGAAAGAAGCATTCATATAATGCTCCTACTTCATAGATGATGAGATACCAAGACTCTCTCCTCTTTTTTCTTGCAAATTCTACGCTCTAGCGCATGATCATGGATTCTACAAGCTTATTCATCAAGTATTTCACCATAAGCAGTTGATTCAGCTCATTCAAGTGAATATAAATACATATTGAATACATTTTATTCAAATTTTGTGCCTTGTCCTTTCTTGAGGGAGGATTTTTCCCATGTGGTTTTGCCTCTTTCCTCACTTTTCTGGACATGAATAATTGTAAAGGGCGAACATATCCTTGTTTTTGGGCCCTATATACACCTATATTTCAGACATAAACATCGTAAATTCAAACTTAAAGCGGGGTGTGGGAATATAATAAATCCACTTCATAACTTAGTATAAAATATTTAATCAATTTTGATTAATTTCTTACCCACTAGCCTAGATAGTTGGCATCCACTTGCACCACATGGTCTACACTTGGAATATATACCCTATGAGTACTTTAATACTGATTCTAGGTTGATCATATCTACTTTATTGACTGACAGAATTAGTAACCGCACTTTCCTGCAGATTATGTCTTTTACTTATTTATTCCAACTTTTATGTGGATAAGGTAAAGCTAGTCAACTAGGAAACTATTATCTTTTGTTACCAACCCATCCTCCATGATTTTCTCTCCATATTCCAGGATTAGCATGTTTTTCCATCATAAATGAAAAATCACTCATGATTTTTCTAATTTGTGAGGTCCTTGACTGATTTGGGAAGTGCTTTAGCCACCTATGGGGGTTTATCATTTTTAGTAAGTCTATCTTTCTGAGCTTGATGAGTTGTCTCCAATACAACTCGATTTTACCTATGATGGGATGTAATATTTATTTACACTATTATGCATCATTATTCAATGAAATGATACACTCCAATATTCATCTCTTCATTCATGTGATTCGGTCTCTATTTTTCTTGTGTATGTTTGTGAGAATTATCTTAGTAGCAAGATATACTTCCTGTGATTCTTATCAGAATATTTACCCATAGCATTAGAGCTACTATTTCTACAATGTATAATGACAGTAGTACAGACTAATGAACAATAAGTAATAAAAGGTTAGTTGAGATCTGGTTTGGATATACCTTATACACAGATACTTTTGGAATCAATTCTTGTCACTACAAGGACAAACTGCCAAAAGGAACTTTTGACATACATTGAGAGAGAGAGAGAGAGAGAGAGAGAGAGAGAGAGAGAGCAGTAGATTAAGGTTAAATACATACAATAGAAATTGATATGACCCAGTCAGCAAGTGTCAAGATCTCAACAGTGACACTCAACCCCAAACACGGTTAGGCACTCTCTAGGAAACTTAACATAGCCATTGACAAGCCCTGGAGGCCGCAATTAGTCACAGTACAACTAGAAGAGATCACCACAGTGAGAAGCTTAGCAAAAAGGAGACAACACAGTCTTAAATCAGCCCAAAGGTATCCAAAACAACCACAGTTTGATGGACGAAGGCATTCTCAGTCATGATCAGCCCAAAAGGAATACAAAAACAACCACAAAACAGTAATAAAGACAACCCACAATCACAAAATAGTAATAGAGACAATCCATAGTCACAACTAAGTGTTGGAAGGACACACAGCCCATGGATCATGTCACATCCAAGCAGGATACATAGTCAATGGATCAGATCACGGCCCAACAGGATACTGTTGAGGCCTGGAAAATTGCAGGTAACAACAGTAGGAATTCTCCCCAATAAGTGTTCCCAACTAGCTCATTATTGTTTGGTATGGGGAATCCATCCAGTTTATGGTCCAACTACCTTAGGTCAAGTAACAATTAAATGTTTTACCGATTACGGCCCGGTCCACCGTTTAGGTGTATTTTTTAGTTTTTTATCTTTATGTATGATGTGCAAGTGCCTAACTAAATGCAGACGATAGAGATAACGAGGAGGGTCACGATGTGATGCGCAGGTTCTTACCTCTCCTCTTACCTCTCTCACCTCTAAATCACAATCAAATACAACTAACTAAACTAACTATCCTATCCCTAGGGAGCAATACTGTAATTAATGGTGAGTAATGTATTGTATAACATGTATTGAGAAAATTACATATAGTTGTTAACCTTTATGAACACATGAATATCAATAGACAGATGAACAAAGAGATAGCTCATTGTTAATTAAAACATTCATTACTCAACTATGATTGTGGAAACTTCACAGAAATAAACAAGAGCACATTCACAACATGAAAGAATTCATAAGTTAGAATCATCTCACAGTTCATGGAAACAAGATGAAACAGAAACAGTTCACATCCAACCAGCCCATGGCAAACATTTGAAACTCCACAATCCTTTCTCCAACCGAAAATTATAACTCTTTATTATAAGATGAATTAGTTCTCCTTACAATAATCTTACACAAAGATGGTCTGAAAAAAAGGTCCCTTCTACCTAAAACTTGCCTATATTTATACAAAAATGAAAAACTTTTGGGCTGCCCCTTGCTGCCTTTTGGGATTCCGACCTTTCTTTTACAAAAATTTGTCTTGTAGCTTGTGCACAAAAATAAATATAATATATTACATTATTTATCAATAGTCCAAAACATTCAATTAGGAGGGCCTAGCTTGTTCGTTCATGAACTTTCTCCATATATTTGCCTCGGCTGCTATATTCTCAAAACCAGAAGGTTTGAGAAATCTGATAGTAATTTTGTGTTGAGCAGCCTGGGTATTTATACCCGCTATCCTGGCAGGACTTAAGCACAGTTGGTCTTCTAGCAAGTGGATGCTCACAGCTGCATGTGTTACTTCATTCTTTAGTATCTTCTCATCCAACTCCTTGACTTGCTGGATGGCTTGTTCATCTTCGTTGCATTTGTCCTGTAAATGTTTCAAAAACATTTCATGTTCTAGCAGCGCTTCCAATCTCTTCACAGCGAAGGTCTGACATCGATTATAGGTCAGGAGCACTCTCCTACAAAATTCAGCACAGGCACCCTGTGTTCTCTTCACTGCCTTCTTTAATTCTTCTGCTGCATTGCTGGCAAACTCAATCAGCTCGTATTCTTTCTTTATTGTCTCCTGATCTTTGACACATATATCTGTGGGAGATTCTTTGTTTGCTTCTACCCAAGCCATCCTTCCCTGCAGATTCTCTATAATATCTTGGGTTCTATCAAAAAAATATGAGGCTGTATTTACAAGTTCTTCTAATCTGATGTTTATTTGTTGGACTTTAAATCTTTCTTCAGCTATCTACAATTGTATTTGATGAATCTTCTTTCTAATCATAAGAGCATGCTTCTTTACAGGCTCATTATCAACCCTCTACTCCATAACTGACTTCAGTGAAGCTGCAAGTGAACTCTTTTGTTCCTCCAAGGCTACTATTTGAGTCTCATATAGCTTAGCCTTTCCTTCTGCGGTGGTCTTCTGCTCTTCTAGCTCTGTCACTTTACTTTCTAATATGCTCTTTTCTTTATTTAGTTCTTCAACTGATAACTGAAGATGATTTTTCTCATCCTCCAAACTCTGATATTTCAGCTGTAGTTTTCCCAACTCGTCTGAGGTAGCTTGAGAATTCCTCTATATTTTCTGCAGATATTACCAAAGCATCTTTATCTGCCTGCAAGGTTTGACTTCCTTTGAAACTTTGACCTCACTGATCATGTCCTCATATTTTCTCTTCAGATTCTAGCTTTCACCCCTTTCCTTCTTCAAAGTTTCTTTCAGCTGGGCCACCCTTTTCTGAGTCTGCTCGAGGTCAGTCATGATCCTATCCACATTGTCTTCAGTAGCTAAGGTTAGAACCACCCCATCCCTCGCTAGTAATCGTGGATCCTTATGTGTACCGTGAACTATTGTTTTGTCTGTTACCATCCTTCCTAATTTACCCCTAGTGTCCACCTTCTTTTCAGTTCTTTTGACAATTCTCTTTTTTTCCTTGTCATAAAATATAGTGTTAAAATTTGGTACCTCTTCTCCTTCCGTAGGCATGAAAGGGATCTAATCAATTCCAGAAGTTGACACTGAACCTTCTCCTACTATACTGCTAGAAGGAACAATAGGCTCTAATGGGTCAATATCAGACTGAGCCTGTTCTTGGTCCATAGGGTCTTGTCCTTCTAGTGTCTATGTTCTCGATCCTTCAGTTGTCATCTCTGTTTGTTGTTTTTCTTTCTGGACACCTTCTAATCAGAAACTGTTACAGCTGATTTTACCACACATGATAGATCACACCTTTATGGCTTTCCCTGTCCCTCTACAGACTCTTTAGACCCCATGGACCATTTTTGTACCTTTGATGTTTCCAAGATCATCCCTAAAAACATGCAATAATTGCCATACATGACTTTTAATCCCTTTCTCGCGTATATACGCGGATTTGACCCTTAAACCTGCGTACATCGGGATGTGTGCAAAAGTCCAAATGATTTTAGAGTTTTCCTTGATGTGGATCCGAGTCACTTGTCTCTTGGCCTTCCATATGCCTTGAGATCGCTCGAATTCAACCTTCCATTACCCCATTGAAGAGCTATATAGGGAACCCTTTGGATACATTGAGGGAGACGAATTGAAGAGCAAGAAAACTATAGTCCATTGTTGCCAGAGCTTATACTTGAGTCTGCATCCCTTTGTCCCTTGGAGCACTTTGTGTTCTTCCCAAGCTTGCCTTTTGCTTGTGAGCTTGCTATCGAGAGATGGAGGATTGAAGTGGTGGAGGCCCAAGTGGGGGACTCAGTTTCTCTGATTCGCAGATGTGCCGACAGAGGTTGTCGCTATTGTAATCTCTATTTTATATCAATAGAAATATCTTTTCCTGTCCAATAATGTGTATTTAAATGAGTATTTGATCCATGGATGCTTTTAAATGCTTATATGTTATTGATTATATATGATAGAGTAGGTCTAACACAATTATATATAGCATGATTGTCTTGTTTGCTGAATGTTGAGGAAGCAAATTGCTAATACAAGCGAGAGTAGAAAAGCTCAACGGGGATCTACATCAACCGTCTGGAATAAGGTACAAATCGAGATCCTTTAGTGTTAGATGTTTGGTTTCTCTTGCATATAGGGAAGGATTGATTTCTGGAGTTAATATGTCCAAGCCATAGGAATTTCTCTCCATAATAGAATTGGCGACTTCGCTGGGGACGTTTCTTGTTTTTCTTTGGGGTTTGGGGGCACAATGTGCTTGATATTCTTGACTTGCTGTTTGTTTCTCCTTGTTTTCGTGTTGCATTTTATAGTATGTTCATCCATTGACACTCCCCTTTATTGGTTTGACCCTTGGCCTACTTTTTACCACTGTATTCTCTGTATACGCAGGTTTTTGGCCAAAAGTCACATATACACGCAGGTTTTTGGCCAAGATCCGCGTATACATGCAGCTTTTTGGCCAAAAGTCGTGTATATACGCAGTTGTTCTTTAAACAACCGTGTACATCCTCCCTTTTGGTGAGTTTGATGTTGTGGGAAGTTGTTGGGTAGCTTGTGAGTGTGGTTGGGTCTTCCTTGGGTCTAATGTTGTCTGTTGGATGCTTCTTTTATGACCAGAGTCCACCTTTTCATTGATTTTTTTTTAAAATTAGTTTTAGTCATTTATCCTTTTTGTTTTGCCATTAGTGCATTACTCTTTTTTGTCTCGGTGTCTTGTTGGGCTTGTGTTTTATACTTGCTGCGGAGACTGAGAGTTTTAGATGACTTTTATTGCATTTTTCATTCTTTTATATTGAAAAATACAAAGTAGTTGCACTCCTAGTTGCATCTTAGATATGGATTTGAGGAGGTACTTGCATTGGATTGCTTGGATGAGAGTTATATTTAGGATTTCATATAAGAAGGATTGCATTGACATCGAAGGAATTATTTTTTATGCATCTCATGTAGTGGCATACCCTATTTTTCATTTGACAAAGATTGCACTTAGCATTGTTTGTTATGGTGTGCATATTTACTTCACTGCTGAGTCATAACTTCATTAGTTGCATGATAATTTCCCGTTGAGTAATTACAGCCAATTAAAATCAATGCATAATAAAATGAATTACACTCTTTTCTTTTATAGGGTGCATCAACAAGATTAGGTTTTAGAGTCTTGGAATAGTTCATTGTAAGTTAATTTTCCAAGACTACTGAACACAAACAATCAGGTGTCTGTCCATGTGAGAGAGTGAAACCCTTGGTATAATTAGTGTTTCTCAAGACGCTCCTCTTACACAGGAATTAAGCACAAATCAATGCCCACGATTGTGATTGGGATGACCCCTGGTCACTTTCTGTGAGCGCCGGAGATATTTCCAGGATTGTATTCATATCTGGGGGCTCTTTCAATAGTTTCGGGCTTTGCTACCCTTCCCATACGGTTGATCCCGCCTGCAACTGTCTGCCTGAGCATTGGTTATATTGGGGTGACCTTAGTTTCCTTACCTAGGTTATCACAAGGGGTGCTTGCAGAGGTTATTTTGTAGGTGTCCCGGCTAGGTAGAGGTCGGACAGCACAATCACTTTATGCGTTGAAGCTAAGGGCCACTATAATTAGTTACGTACCTCCGCTTGTAGTGTATGGGAGTTTCGATCCTCTCCTAGGTGAGACATACATGCTGCATTTGGGAGCTCACATATCCTCCCTTTGGTTTGCTTGTATTTTGGTTGTATATTTTCTTAGGAGTGTGCTCTTTGTGCGCTAGTTGGCCTTTGGGATCGTGGTTACTTGAGTATATTTATGCTCTCTTGAGTTCGGGTCCTTTTATTTTCGACATGCCTAGTATCTTATCACCCACCCTTGGTCCTAGTACGAACCCTGGTGTCAGACTTGGGGGCATCACAACCCCTTACCATGCTCATAGATTTGGGAGTGGTCACATTCCGCCCTCTACTCCATTTGTGGAGGATGTTGACTCCATTCTCTCGGTATTTACACTGGTGGTCACCCTCATGGGGGTGGTAGTGGATGCGTGAACGTTCGGTCTACACCTTACTTTCCTTTTTATGTCCCATCGTTCACCGCATTGTTTCCTTTGGGTGCAGTTGTCACGATCATTCATCCCTATATCCTATAGTTTGGATTCTTTATTGACTATTTTGGGTTGTTTTGGACTAATATGGTTGTCATGTAGGGTCCAGTTTTTGTACACTCTCTCCAAGGTTTCTACCCATTCGTTCCTATCATAGGTATTATGTCTGAACTGGCATATAGGTTAGTATTTCACATCTGCTTGCACTTATGCATGACCTTATGACCATTTCATTATAACCTTAGGTACGAACCCATTCTATCCTGTCATGGAACCTTCTTGTTGTTTTAGAAGTGACATGATATGAATGGTAGAGTTTGACCTTACATGGGTGCCCTAGTTATCTCATTGTTTGCATTTGGCGCCCATGCCAATAGTTTTCCCTTTAGGGTGTGGGAGTCCATTGTATAGTATCGCCATGTCATTTTGCAAGAGCCTCATACTCCTCTTGATATTTTTGTTGGCTTATTTCCTCAGGACTCCCTTATGTCAAGTTGTAATTGCATTATCATGAGCTTTTCCTGCATCATTGAGCCTTATGTCAGCTTCCCTGATTTTGAGTATCATCCATATAGCCCGATCTTGTCTCATGTCTAGCCATGCAGAGCCATTTTGTATATCATTTGCATCTTGATTCCCTATTTTTACCGAGAGGGGACTTTCCCCCGAGTGTCGCTATCCTACACGTGTGTCCTTACATTGAGCATAGGTATGTTCCATTGCTTGGAACTAGTTTGTTTGCCCCTTGACACTCATCTCCTCCTAGTCTGTAACTATAAAGCACGTTTATTCTTTTTCAAGCTTTTCAAAATATTTGAAAAATTCTAAAAAAATTTAAAAAAAAACCAAAAATACGGACAAGAAAAGATGTTATCTTTGGCAACAGTCGAGTCGTGTCGCCTTCGAACAAAGCACTGTATATCACATTCGTTGGTTGGGTAATAGTTTGACTTTAGGAGTTGTACTCATTTCTCTGAGTTTATCTCCACTAACTGGTTAAGCTTCCAGTCCCTATGGAGCCTCTATCGATGCCTCCTGTGTCGCAGAGATGTCCCAGTTTTGTATATCGAGTTTATGCTGCCTACATTCAGTCACCATTCACCTTTATGCTCTTGTTCGAAGGAAGTTGAAACAGGAGTTGGCCATTCCTCAGTTATCTTGACTTTGCATGTCGGCCATTCCCGATACAGTTACTGGTTCATGCACATTATGATCGAGTCCTTCCACATTATACAGCTTTGCTGAGTACCTCATGTTGGATGATGGGGGATGCCTTAATTCCCTCCTTCCACTGGATTTCATCCCATCGACTTCAGATCATTGATTCTGGGATAGGAATCTAGAGTCATTTTTGAGTGCCTTGAGACTTGCAGTCATCAGTGCCAGGTTCTCTCGCCATCGACAATTTTTTGGGAATACATCAATGTCCCCTGATCGAAGGATTCTCTCAAGTGTTCGACCTCAACACATTTATTCACACTTGTTAGTTTGCACTCTAGTACCTTGATTCCCATTTTCATTATTGGTGGGTGATCTCGCGTCTATTAACGGTGTACATCAATGACCGGTAATCAGACGATGGACTACTATGTTCGACCTTGACACCTCTATTCACATAGTAGGACATGTACTCGTAGCGGTTTGTGTAGAAGACCTTCCATACTGGTGGCATCTCATATATGCTACCTCCTTGATTGTGCCAGTGTTCATGAGATTTCTGCTCTCGTGACTTGATTACAGTATATGTCAAATATTTCCAGCCATTATGGAGATCTTGATCCATTATATATCTTTAGCCTACATGGAGATCATGATCCTGTGTATATCTTCATCATGGAGATTCTGAGCTATCTATATTGTACGTGGCGATGACCACACATGTCATATTTTGTATCATGCCTATTCATGGCCATTGTACTCCTATGTATCCAGGACTGATATATCTACTTGTAGTTATGTGCAGAGTTGATCATTGTATTGTATTGATTGGATGGTTGGTTCTTCCACTGGGTTCTTCATCACTCCACTTCTGGGATGGACTTATAATGTATTTCGGCCATCGTATGACCCCTTTGACCTCACACATTAGGGGGCATCTGTTACAACTGATTTTGGAGTTTTCCTTGATGTGGATCCGAGTCACTTGTCTCTTGGCCTTCCATATTCCTTGATATCGCTCAAATTCGACCTTCCATTACTCCATTGAAGATCTATATAAGGAACCCTTTGGATACATTGAGGGAGATGAATTGAAGAACAAGAAAACTATAGTCCATTGTTGTCGGAGCTTATACTTGAGTCTGCATCCCTTTGTCCCTTGGAGCACTTTGTGTTCTTCCCAAGCTTGCCTTTTGCTTGTGAACTTGCTATCGAGAGATGGATGATTGAAGTGGTGGAGGCCCAAGTGGGGGACTCAGTTTCTCCAATTCGCAAGCGTGCCAACAGAGGTTGTCGCTATTGTAATCTCTGTTTTATATCAATAGAAATATATTTTCCTGTCCAATAATGTGTATTTAAATGAGTATTTGATCCATGGATGCTTTTAAATGCTTATATGTTATTGATTATATATGCTAGAGTAGGTCTAACACAATTATATATAGCCTGCTTGTCTTGTTTGTTGAATGTTGAGGAAGCAAATTGCTAATACAAGCAAGAGTGGAAAAGCTCAACGGGGATCTACATCAATCGTCTGGAATAAGGTACGAATCGAGATCCTTTAGTGTTAGATGTTTGGTTTCTCTTGCATATAGGGAAGGATTGATTTCTGGAGTTAATCTATTTGTTGTGGTACCCCAAGCCATAGGAATTTCTCTCCGTAACAGAAACCTTCACTTTCTACCTGCTTTTTCCGGATTTCATCTTCTTCTTGTTTTTTATTTTCTTCTTCATCCCTTTTGGTTGCTTCCTCTACGGCTCATTTCTTTTCTTCCTCTTCTATTCTCAGCCAATTCTCTGCATCCTGTACAAGTCTGTTAGCCTCCTCCTCTCTCTTCTTGGCTTCTTCTTCTTCTTTCCTATTCAATTTCTCCGCAGCTTTTCCTTTACCACCCACAGTTGTTATTTTTTGCTTGAATCTTTTTCTTAGGGCTGTCATGTTCTTAGCATTGTGGAAAGTCTCCTCATCTTTGTCCCAGAAATCTGTGTATTCAAAATGAACTCCAGCTTCCTTGCAGTAATTAGCTACTTTGTCCTCGAAATCATTTATATGGAAGTTCATTTCACCAAAGTGAAAGTATTCCAATTCCTGGACAAATTCTACCGCAATATTCACCCTTGAAAATTTGTAACTCCCAACGAAAAAAGGCACTGCATGATATATTGCCTTTTTCTGTTCAAAAAGGAAATTCCCTACTCCATCAATATATAACTGTCTAACAGCTTCTTTATGGAGTACATAATCAGTAGCATATCTCGGGAGCAGAGAAGGGGCCCTTGAACCGCCATACATTCTTACATATAAGCCATCCTCTGTTAAATAATAAGTTCCATATTCTTACATGACCTTGAAAGCTTCTGCTGACATGCAATTGCATTCTACCAAAAAAATCAAAGTGTATAAAGGCATGATGAAATGCTCACAGATCTCCTTATACTAGCTGTAGTATTTGTGAGCCCAAAATAACTTGTAAGCATCATATACTGGAGCCCGATCCTTATCCCAGTGGCACTTTAGTGTGGGGAAAGGTTGAGTGCACAGAATGCAATCAATCAAAATAGAGCTCATGTAGAATTCATACTTCTTTTGGGATACTCCTCCCAATGTTGCGCTAATGCATGCCAAAAAGCTGTTGGATACTATGCTTGCCCAGTTAAAAATAGTCCCTTGTGTAGCAACAAAGTAAATAACAGGTATCCAACCTAGCTTAAAACTTTTCCCATTTGCTCTTCCAAATACTCTGCTCAGCATTAAAGCAATGAACCTATAGGGAGTACGGAGAGTTGATGTCTCATACTCTTCAGAAGGCCTTGTCCTGAAATTTCTGCCCGAGATCATCATTTTCTTCACTGTCTCTACCAAGTCCAGACCTAACTCCTTTAACCAACCTTTAGTTAGATAAGTTTGTGGTGATGGTAGATGATATGCCATGGACACATAAGCAGGGTTGTATGCAGCATAACCTTGTTTCTTGGTATTTGCTAGGATCATTCTTGTTACATCTTCCCTGGGCAGAATCCAACCTATTACTTCCGAACATGGAAACAACTTAGTCCTGATAGCCACTTTCATCAGGGTTGACCTCTCAATATTTGCATATATGTGCACATATTCAAAACCAACATTAGGGACACTTTGGCTTGAAATCATTCTATACACTTCTCCCCACTTGTATTTTGGTTCAACCCTGGTAGTAGCTTTAGTGTCTTCATAAATGAATTCTACCTTGGTTATCACTTCTACTTCAGGTTCTTCTTCAACCACTTGGGGTTTCTTCTTCTGTTTCCTTGGAATATTTCTATACTGGAAATCAACCTGTAACAGTCATACAACATGGTTTTAGTCTAACTATCTCTAGCAACTCGTATAGGTATAAACAATAAAACATACAAATATTACCATTTCTTCAATATGCATGCTGGAAATTTATGTCAATACAACAATCCTTCTGAATGAGAGATTTTAACAAAGAAACCTTGCTCAAAACTCTGCTATCCTAAAACCCTAGTCTCCTCTAGCTTCCTAAAACCTATATGGGCAGCTCGACCTTGAGGCAAAACTCACCTCGTCGCTTGCTTCAACAAAATCCCCCAAACCCTTATCAGTTCACGATCCTCCTGCGTCCCATGTCCATCTACTGCTAATGAGGACATAACTGCCTAACCCCAGGCTAAAGATG
This sequence comes from Pseudotsuga menziesii, assembly GCA_001517045.1. NCBI lineage: Eukaryota > Viridiplantae > Streptophyta > Pinopsida > Pinales > Pinaceae > Pseudotsuga > Pseudotsuga menziesii. The sequence continues at coordinate 379,785 of LPNX010354822.1, forward strand.
GATCAAACAAGAATAGGGTGGTGCAAATAGCGAAACGCCTATCTGTACTGTGCCCTAAACCCTCGCAAAACTGTCGCAGGTGCACTCATCGCGGACAGACTAAAACTTCCCGACCAAAATGAAATGCTCACAGCCAACAGGCTAAGTCCTCAATAAAAGGATAAAAAATCACCGCAAGAAAGCCACAAATGCAAAGCAACCTAACCCCACCGTCGAAACCTAAGCCTACCCACTTGGCGGTTAAACATTAACAAAACAAGAAAACCAAAACCATGAATAGATCCTACCTGGAAATAACGATACAGACAACCTGGATGGGAGCACCTTTCACAGGAGCAGAGGAGGATGAATGGCAGCTTGATAGCTGTGTAACCGACAGGACAAACGGCTTCTACTATGAAAATGACAAATAACAAACCCAAACGGCATTATATAGACCTCAACCGGGAGTGGAGAACACTAGCGGCAGGAAAACCCTTTAACCACTATCGGGAGACCAACTACGAAGATAAACCGCAATGTCGGTTGGTTATCACTTTATTCACCCAGTGATCACTTGGGAGAGAAAAATCGAAAAACAGAGGCACTAGTCTCTTCGAAATCGGTGAAGAAAATAAGAAGCTTTCGAATCAGCTCAAGACTAACCCTCCGCAACGTCGGATGGGCAACAGACTAACAACTCTAGTTCACTCCGGAAAACCAACCCGACAGCGAGCTTTCCCATTTAATCGGTTAACGAAAAGGGAAATACAAAGGAATGTCTGATTCATCAGAGTTGCTTGATACTAAGGTGCTGGAACCTCGACAGACAAAATTCGAAGGATAGACAAACTCACTCCAGACACTTCGACTTCGATCTCGGAAGACTCCCAACAAAACCCATCGAAAAGCTAGTGGATTGTTCCTCCGCAATGTCGGAAGACTAGTAAACTAAGTATACGATATCGGAAAGGTAGTTGACTGAGCATCCGATACAAACATACAAAAAGATTGAGTTTTTTCGGAGAAAAAAAAAATTTAGCCCAGAGCAAACCTTGGCAAAAAATAAAACATTCCTAGGCCAATTTGAAACTAAAACAAAACAAGGGGGGACCCTAAAATTAAAATTTTTTGGGGAAAAAAATTGCAGCTACAATAGATACACATTCCATGAATCAGTTCACAGCCCAACATGATACACCTTCCATGGATCAGGTCACAACCAAGTTGAATACACAGTCAACGGATCAGGTCACAACCCAACTGGTGGAAAGTTATAGTAGTCATATAAATGACAGCCATGCCCTAGTTGAAGATCAGAAACAGCCTCGCAACCTAGCCCTAGGGCACAAATAAATTCTCATCCCAGCCTTATGGCCCAATCCTAGGGCACAAACAAATTTACGAACCAATAGGATATACATGAAACATATTGTAGATCGGGTGCAATAGGTCACGACTCAGCAACATGGACACTTAACATAGTCCATGGATCATTTGTTAAAAGGAGAAACACTTAAACTCAGGGATGAAGTAGTGAAACCCTAGCCGCACCGATGAAACCCTAGCAACATAGAACACCAGTGAAACCCTATCAGCAAAGGCATCACAACTAAATCAGTGTTGAAATGTTTTTTGAATGATAATGGAAATAATGAGGGATAAGACTTGTATTTATAACTTGGAAGAACTTCCATAAGGGTCTCTCTCATCACCCTAGCTTTTAGGGTGGTTACACATAAAATAAAATAAAAATAGGTTGACTTAGTATAAGGTACCATAGGTCAAATGGTCACATAAATAACAAAAATAAAAAACAATAAGATCAAAGTCATGATATCAAAGGTACACATAATAAGGACACTAAGACCAAGTAAAAGATAACGGACCATAAGTCAACCAAAGGGGTCACAATAAGAAGTTAATACAACCTTCATACACACAAGACCAAGGTGTACCATAAAGGTGTACAAACAACCTCTTTTACCCAAAGGACCAACAATACCAAGGACTTTAATCTTTTCTCTCTCAAGGTATATTGTCACATGTGTTTCATATATATTTTTATCATCACTGTATAAGGGAGAAGATTCAAACTGATCATGTGATGTTTTGGTCCTCAATATTTCTCCTAAGGGTTAGGTGATAGTGACATCATCAAGGGGTGTCCAATCCCTTGAGAAGCATCCTAGAAATAACCGAATAGGAGAGAGGAAATCACACATCATCATCTTGGTCAACTTGACCAAGATTGTTATAGCTGATTTCACCACACCAGGTGAATCACACTTGTATGGCCTTCCCCTTTCCCTCTACAGACTTCTTAGACCCCTTGGACCATTTTTTGTCATTTGATGTTTCCTAGACCATCCCTAAAAACATGTGACTAGGTTAATAGAAATATATTTTCCTGTCCAATAATGTATGTTTGAATGAATATTTTATCCATGGATGATTTCAAATGCTTATACATTGTTGATTATATATGCTAGAATAGATCTAACACCAATATATATAGTATGCTTGTCTTGTTTACTTGTTGTTGAGGAAGTGATTAATCAGTTCAAGATGAAGTTGGAAAGCTCAACAGGGATCTACTTCAACCGTCCGGAATAAGGTACGAGGTCTGATCCTTTAGTGTTAGATATTTAATTTCTATTGCATATTGGAAAGGATTGATTTCTGGAGTCAAGTTGTCTATTGTGGTACCCCAAGCCATAGGAATTTCTCTCCATAACAGAATTGGTGACTCCACTGGGGAATTGGCGACTCCACGTGCTCAGTATGCTGCTGAAACTGAAGTTTCGCACTCTACCCATCTTGCATTCACTGAGCTAGTGCTTCATGTTGCCCAGTAGCGCAGTGCTCCAATCGTATATTGTGGGTCTCATGCACTCCACTACATAGAACATCAGAGGCCACGACGCCTGGTGGAGTGAAGCCAAGCCTGCTATCCTGCCCAGTGTCACTAGGATGGCCTTTAGGCCCAGCACCTGTATGGAGTTAGTTGGGATCTGACTCCCCACCTTCTCTGTGTCCGGATAGCAGTACACCGCAATGTACTCATCTATAGTCAAGACACCTCCGGGCCCGCGAGAACGTAGGTTCACTACTTCCCCCGGTTGGGAAAGTCCAGTAATAAAGTATATGTCCTCCACTTCTATGGTGAGGGACATCCCAACTATCTGGAATGACTCTGAGTTTGCATCCCAGTAGTCCACTAACATCTGCAGTAGTCCTGGTTTGTCTCTTAAGCCACCAAGACACCAAAATTTGTATAGCCCACATGCACGTAATGCTTGTTGGGCCATTAGATCTACTCTTACTGCCTCTTCTACATCACCATGTTCACGTTCTCTCCATTCTAGGACCATCCTGCACAAAAAAATTGAATTTTTCCCATTAGAACACTTGAAAAACCTTAAGCGCAGCCGCATACGCGATTGTTTGCCAAACAGCCGCGTATGTAGGCGGCTTTGGGGGCATTTTCTGCGTATATCCAGCCCTATACGTGGAAAAACCCTCGATTTCTACATGGACCGTGGCGCCTATCTTAGAATGGCCTAGAATGCTAAATATACCATGGAATTTGACAAAATTTGCATCTAAATGAAAGAGTAGAGCATGGGTAAGTACCTGGAAAAAACAGTAGTGGATTCTGTTGGCTGGATCTCCTGGAATTCGTTGTTGAAGTTCTAAGCTCAAACGGGTAAAAGTTTCAAATGTTTTATAATGTTTTGAATTATTTACTATTTATAGAAATTTTTCAAATTTTTGAAAATTTTTACCCCCTTTCCTATAGCTTGGACCGTTTTTGGACTAATTTATGATGTAGGAGACCTTTTTTAGTGTCTTTTCAGCCGTTGGACTGACCCGTTCATGCCGATTTCAGGTATCATGTCTAAACTGGCATATAGGTTAGGTTTCATCACCATTTGCATTTTGCATGACCTTGTGACTGTTTCATTATAGCCTTAGGTACGAACCCACTCTATTGTGTCACGGAACCTTCTTGTTGTTTTAGAAGTGGCATGATATGAGTAGTAGAGCTTGACCTTACATGGGTACCCTAGTTAGCGCCTTATTTGCATTTGGTGCCCATGCTGACATTTTGTCCCTTAGGGTGTGGGAGTCTGTTGTATAGTATTGCCATGACATTTCGCAAGAGCCTCATACTCCTCTTGATCTTTTGTTGGACTATTTCCCTCAAGACTCCCTTATGTCAAGTTGTAATTGCATTATCATGAGCTTTGCCTGCCTTATTGAGCCTTACGTCGGCTTCCCTGACATTGAGTTTCAGCCATATAGCCCGAGCTTGTCTCATGTCTAGCCATGCAGAGCCATTTTATATATTTTTTGCAGCTTGATTCCCTATTTTTACTAGAAGGGGACTTTCCCCCAAGTGTCGCTATCCTACACATGTATCCTTGCATTGAGCATAGGTATGTTCCACTGCTTGGAACTAGTTTGTTTGCCCATATGACACTCGTCTCCTCCTAGTCTGTAACTATAAAGCCATTTTATTCTTTTTCAATCTTTTTAAATATTTGAAAAAGTCCAAAAAAATCAAAAAACCAAAAAGCTGGACAAGGAAAGATGTTATCTTTTGGTAGCTGTCGAGTCGTGTCGCCTTCGAACAAAGCATTGTATATCACATCCATTGGTTGGGTTTATAGTTTGACTTTAGGAGCTGTACTCGTTTATCTGAGTTTATCTCACCGACTGGTTAAGCTTCCAGTCCCCATGGAGCCTCTGTCGATGCCTCCTGTGTCGCGGAGATGTCCCAGTTTTGTATATCGAGTCTATGCTGCCTTTATTCAATCACCATTCGCCGTTATGCTCTTGTTCAAAGGAAGTTGAAACCTGAGTCGGCCATTCCTCAGTTATCTTGACTTTGCATGTCGGCCATTCCCGGTACAGTTACTGGTTCGTGCACCTTATGATCAAGTCCTTCCACATTATACAGCTTTGCTGAGTACCTCATGTTGGATGATGGGGGATGCCTTAATGCCCTCCTTCTAGCAGATTTCATCCCATCGACTTAAGATCATTTATTCTAGGATTGGAATCTAGAGTCATTTTTGAGTGCCTTGAGACTTGCAGTCATCAGTGGCAGGTTCTCTCACCATCGACAGTTTTTGGGAATACATCAATGTCCCCTGATCGATGGATCCTCTCAAGTGTTCGACCTCAACACATTTATTCACACTTGTTAGTTTGCACTCTAGTACCTTGATTCCCATTTTCATTATCGGTGGGTGATCTCGCGTCTGTTAACGGTATACATCAATGACCGGTAATCAGACGATGGACTACTATGTTTGACCTTGACACCTCTATTCACATAGTAGGACATGTACTCGTAGCAGTTTCTGTAGAAGACCTTCCAGATTGGTGGCATCTCTTATATGCTACCTCCTTGATCATGCCAGTGTTCATGAGATTTCAGCTCTCGTGACTTGATTCCAATATATGTCAGACATTTCCAGCTATTATGGAGATCTTGATCCATTGTATATCTTCATCCATTATGGAGATCATGATCATTTGTATATCTTCATCATGGAGATTTTGATCTATGTATGTTGTACGTGGTGATGACCACTTATGTGATATGTTGTATCATGCTTATTCATGGCCATTGTACTCTTATGTATTCGGGACTGCTATATGTGTTTAGAGTTATGTGCAGAGTTGTATTATTGTACTATGTTGATTGGGTGGCTAGTCTTCCATTTGGGATCCTTCATCACTCCACTTCTGGGATGGACTTATAATGTATTTCGGCCATCGTATGACCCCTCTGACCTCACACATTAGGGGGCATCTGTTATAGCTGATTTCACCACACCATGTGAATCACACTTGTATGGCCTTCCCCTGTCCCTCTGCAGACTCCTTAGACCCCTTGGACCATTTTTTGTCCTTTGATGTTTCCTAGACCATCCCTAAAAACATGTGAAAATTCATATTCGCGACTTTTTAACCCCTAATCGTGTATATATGCGGGTTTGACCCCTAAAACCGTGTACATCGGGATGTGTGCAAAATCCAAATCCTTTTGGAGTTTTCCTTGACATGGATCCGACTCACTTGACGCCTAGCCTTCCATATGCCTTGAGATCGCTCGAATTCGACCTTTCATTACCCCTTTGAAAAGCTATATAAGGAACTCTTTGATACATTGAAGACATATAAGAGAATTGAGAGCAAAGAAACTATAGTCCATTGTTGCCGAAACTTGTGCTTGAGTCTGCATCCCTTTGTCCCTTGGAGCACTTTTGTGTTCTTCCCAAGCTTGCCTTTTGCTTGTGAGCTTGCTATCGAGAGATGGAGGATTGAGGTGGTGGAGGCCCAAGTGGGGGATTCTGTTTCCCCAATTCGCAGGCGTGCCGACAGAGGTTGTATCCATTGTAATATTTGATTTTATATTAATAGAAATATCTTTTCCTGTCCAATAATGTATGTTTGAATGAATATTTTATCCATGGATGATTTCAAATGCTTATAAATTATTGATTATATATGCTATAATAGATCTAACACCAATATATATCATATGCTTGTATTGTTTACTTGTCGTTGAGGAAGTGATTAATCAATTCAAGCTGAAGTTGGAAAGCTCAACAGGGATCTACTTCAACCGTCTAGAATAAGGTACGAGGTCTGATCCTTTAGTGTTAGATATTTGATTTCTATTGCATATTGGAAAGGATTGATTTCTGGAGTCAAGCTGTCTGTTGTGGTACCCCAAGCCATAGGAATTTCTCTCCGTAACAAAGATCCACCTGGTTAACTGACCAGGAATGTACCTGCAGAAACTACTTGGTCCCAGACCAAGAATATTCCTGATCCCAGATCTGGAAGTCTGAGTCTCAACCTGCAGGATCTGCTTAGACATCGTGTTCAAGAAATTGTTTGGTCCCAGACCAGAATACCCTAGAGACATATAGGGGCCCTAGCCACATGTTAGGGACTTTGCCATGGCATCAACCTGCTTGGTCCCATACCAAGAACCCCAAGAGACTACTGGGGGCCCTAGGGTACCTTCTAGGGTCTTAATCTACCCTAGTTAACTAAATAGGGTACCACCCTCCCTGAGAATGGATCTCACAGCTACACTATCTTTGACACTGACTCTCAGCAAGAAAGGATTTCTCAGCAACACTAAGCGTGTCTTGGAAGTACTTAGACTTCGACAGAGGCTTTGTCAACACATCAGTAAACTGTCTACTTAATAGAGCATATTGCACCATGTCCCAGACATGGTGATACTTACTCTTTATGTGTTCCTACCTGTCATAGAGCACGGGACTTTCTGAGAGATCCAAACAACTCTAATTGTTATCAAGAAGCTTGATCTTTTATAGATCCACTTCAAAGTTGTAATTGACTTCCCTTGTTGGATGAGAACCACTTTTGCACGTCATTTAAAATATTTACCTTCTTCCAAACCTGATGTTTGGATGCCTCCTCATAATTGGAGGATTCTAAACAATGGCGTTGCTTATCTGAGATATCAAACCAGAGCAATCATGAAACTTTTCAACAAGTTTCTCAACGAGGTCAATTAAATACTCCTTGACCTCCTTCCTATGCTCATCTAAGAGAGATGACTCGTGGGATTATTTCCCTGTCTATATCACTGGGGAGGATTCTCTGAAAACTTTGTTCAAGGGAGGTCATAACTTTTCTTTGCAATCCCATTCTGCTAGGGATTGAGGAGCACATTAGCTCCTTCTTGATATTTAAACTTACTAGTTGTTCCACTTTATTAATAACAAATGCCTGGTAGTTTCTCTGGTAGGATGAATATCCAACATAACTGATCATGTATTTTGTGGAGCCTCTTGGTCCTATGTACCTGAGCTCTCAACTCCCTCTTGAGTTGTGTATTTAATTCTAAGCATAAGCAAGATCTGTAAACATTCATTACTTGTTATATCATCATCCTCTTGCGGATCTTATCTATAAGTTAAGTTTGAATGCCATCAATAACCAATATCAATTTCACATAATAACATGATCTTATCATTCATATAAGTACAAAGCGGTTATATCAATGCTATCAAGATCATATCCATATGGCATGACAAAGAATCAACATAAGTTGGGATAGAAAGTCCTCCCTCTTTATATCTTCCCATATGCAGAAATCACATGATGCATCTTGATTGAACATGTACACTTAGAGGTGCAAAGGTTTCAACATCATAACATACATGCATGAGTTCTAAGCTTCTTTGCAAATTCTTTGATTTACGCATCACACCAATGGTTAAGCATTCTATACCGATGTCTTTTAAACATGAGCATGCACTTCTTAAATAACATCATCATGCATCATCACACAACATAATCCACAATAGTTATATGATCATGATCGTGAACTTTAACTTCCTTATGCTAGCAAATTCTTGATCACATCCATCAATGAGACATAAAAACTCTTTTGCACAAAAAATGATCAACTATAAGGTATCATAATTATGATAAAAGTTAAGTAAGCTTTATTACTTATCATTTGTTGGTTATAACTAACCTACCTCTTCAAGGGGTCATCATGTCCACAATCTATCAAATCCATTTTCTGAAATAACATTTGTTTGTACTACTAATATAAACACATTTCTTTGTACAACTGTCATTGATTTGAGATCTAGTCAAATGGAGAGGTCAACCAATTGTGTGAATATCAGATCTTTAGCACTTGAAGGCCAAAATAAAGCTCAAACCCTTATTTTTACTTGACATTGCTAAAACCCTTGTTTTAGACTTTTTTAGACTGCAAAACAAAGTTTAACTACAAACCTTGCTCTGATACCATGTTAAAGTTTAGGGTTAGATTAGGTTTTTTTTCAAAAATTAACAACTTTTCATAGCAATTCAGTAAAATACTTAGTAACACAAGATAAATTCCAAGATGCATAACAATATAAGTAACACTCAATAAAATTTCAACATGGTGCTATATGCAAACCAGTACAACAGTAAGACAAATTAGAACATAATGTTCATCTCTTTCAACTTTAGCACTCCTTAATGGTCATTGTGCTAAAGTTGGTCCTTGAGATGCAAAACATAGTAGCAACAATACTAAAACAAAAGTTCATGAATAAAATGTATAACAACAGTAGTACAAACTAATGAACAATAAGTAATAAAAGGTTAGTTGAGATTTGGTTTGGATCTGCCTTATACTCAGACACTTTTGGAATCATCTCTTGTCACTGTAAAGACAAGCTGCCAAAAGGAACAGTTGACATACCTTGAGAGAGAGAGAGAGAGAGCGGTAGGTTAAGGTTAAATACATACAGTAGGAATCAATATGACCCAGTCATCAAGTGTGAAAATCTCAACAGTGACACTCAACCCCAAATACAATTAGGCACTCTCTAGTAGACTTAACATAGTCATGAACAAGCCCTGGAGGTTGCAACCAGTCACAATACAACTGGAAGAGATTACCACATTCAGCAGCTCAGCAAAAAGGAGACAACACAGTCATAAATCATCCCAAGGTATCCAAAACAACCATTGTTTGATGGAGGAAGGCAGTCTCAGTTATGGTTAACCCAAAGGGCATACAAACACAGTCACAAACAGTAATAGAGACAACCCACGGTCACAAAACAATAATAGAGACAACCCATTGTCACAGCTAAGTCTTGGAAGGACATAGTCCCACACTGTCCATATATCAGGTAACATCCAAACAGGATACACAGTCAGTGGATCAGGTCATAGCCCAATAGGATACACAGTCCACAAATTAGGTCACGACCCAACAGGATACACAGTCCATGGATCAAGTCACGACCAAGTTGAATACATAGTCAATGGATCAGGTCATGACCCAGCTGAGGAGAAGTTACATCAGTCATATAAATGACAACCATGCCCTAATTGAAGATCATAAACAACCTCATGGCCCAGCCCTAAGGCACAAACAAATTCACAGCCCAACCTTATGGACCAACCCTAGGGCACAAACAAATTCACGACCCAACGGGAGATACAACACATAGTCTATGGATTAGGTGCAATAGGTCATAACTCAGCAAGATGAACACTTAACATAGTCCAAGGATCAGCTATGAAGGGAGCAACCCTTAAACCTAGGGATGAAGTAGCGAAATCCTAGCCGCACCAATGAAACCCTAGCAGCATAGAACACCAGTGAAACCATAGCAGCAAAGACGCCACAACTAAATCAGAGCTGAAATGTTTCTTGAAGGATAATGGAAATAATGAGTTATAAGACTTGTATTTATAAGTTAGAAGAACTTCTAGAAGGGTCTCCCTCAACACCCTAGATTTTTGGGTGGTTACACATAAAATAAAATAAAAAATAGGTTGACTAAGTATAAGGTACAATATGTCAAATGGACACATAAATAACAAAAAAAAACAATAAGTAAAAGTTATCATATCAAAGGTACACATAATAAGGATGTTAGGACCAAGTAAAAGATAAAGCACCATAAGTCAACCAAAGGGGTGACAATAAGAAGTTAACACAACCCTCATACCCACAAGACCAATGTATACCATAAAGGTGTACAAACAACCCCTTTACCCAAAGGACCAATAAGACCAAGGACTTAAATTTTTTCTCTCTCAAGGTATATTGTCACGTCTGTTTCATATATATTTTATAGTCATTGTATAAGGAAGAACATCCCAACTAATGTTGTGATCCTTTGGTCCTCAATACTGCTCCTAAGGGTTAGGTGCTAGTGACATCATCAAGGGGTGTCCAATCCCTTGAGAAGCAATCTAGCAATAACCAAATAAGAGAGAGGACATCACATATCATCATCCTGGTCAACTTGACCAAGATCCACCTAGTTAACTAACTAGGAATGTATATGTAGGAACGGCTTAGTCCTAGTCCAAGAAGTCTATGTATCAAGTTGCAGGATCTACTTGGACATCGTGTCCAAGAAACTGTATGGTCCCATACCATAATACCCTAGAGACATATAGGGTCCCTAACCATATGTTAGGGACTTTTCCATGGCATCAACCTGCTTGGTCCCAGACCAAGAACCCCAGGAGACTACTGGGGCCCCTAGGGTACCTTCTAGGGTCTTACTCTACCCTAGTTAACTGACTAGGGTGTCATCCTCCCTAAGAATGAATCTCACAACTGCATTATCTTTAACATGGTTCCCTTATCCCTACTCTTCCTTTCATTTGAGGGCAATCTCCCATTTAACTAAGTGAAACTTTTTGTGATTTGATTTCCCTTCTTGCCATAAGAATTTGTAGAATTCCTTACTAATGTTGTTCATAACACCTATAGGAGCAAGCAAAGAAGTACAAACATTTATTGGAAGAGATGAAAGAGTTGATTTGATGAGAGTTATTTTACCTACCAAATTAAGTCATTGGATGCCCCACGATTGATTTTTCTTTTGATATTTTGAACAATACTTTGCCAATCCATAGCCTTGCTTTATTTTAGAGATATGGGGACTTTTAAGTACTTTAAAGCAGACCAATCACTCTGGAAACTGAAACCCAATATTCTAGAAATTACATAAGAATAATGGAAGAGAAATTCCAACTGAAGATATTACTTTTGCTTGTGTTGACAAGGCCCCAGAGGTAATCAGAAAGAGATCCAAGGAGACTTTAAATCTTTTTTTGAAGCATTGCCCAGAAAAATGGTGTCATCCACAAACTCAACATGATTTATAGCCTTAGTCACGTGAACTATAATAATTCTAGGCAAGGAACCTTCCTCTATGTGTTGATTGACATGTATGCTTAGCATTTCTGCCACAATGATGTACAAAAAGAGAGATAAAGGACAGCCTTGCCTCAATCTCTTGGAGGATTGAAAGAAACGACTTGGTTTACCGTTTATCAAAAGAGCTATCCATGATTTTCCAATGGAAGCATGTATATGTTTCATACAGAGAAGGCAGGAACCATTTCTTTCCAAAACTAAGAAGAGAAATTGATGCCTTACTCTATCAAAAGCATTTTCCAAATCTAACTTGATGGCAATTCCACTTTCCTTTTTGGAGGTACTTGAGTGAATTTCTTATTGAACAACTACTACATTATTGATTATTTCCCTTCGAGAGATGAAACCCTTGGTTCTCAGATATTAGCTTTGAAAGGATCTTCTTCATCCTTGTGGCCAAGATTTTGGTTAGGGTTTTTTACGAGGAGTTGCAAAGTGAAATAGGACTGAACCTTGACATAGAGATTGGTAGGTTCTCCTTTGTGATGAGAGCTATAAAAGAAGAGTTTGTGGCTCACCTTGACATATAGATTGGTTAGGTCTCCTTTGGGATGAGACCTATAAAAGAGGAGTTTGTGGCTCCATTGATTTTTTCTTTCTTTGTTGCCCATTTTAGCATTTTGCAAAAATCGTTTTTGATAATACTCTAACACATCTTGTAGAAATTTATTTGATAGCCATCTGGGATTGGGGTCTTATTAGGATGCAGGGGCCATATCATATCCAACACTTCTTCTTCTGAGATTGGTTTTGATAAGAGATCATTACCATTTGAAGAAATTAATTTAGGGATGTGTTCACACATTTTGCTCATTGCATTCTAGTTAATTTCCCCTCCCTCGGAATACTAAGCTTTGTAAAAGAGAGGCTTCATTTTGAATTCCTTTTTTATTTGTTATGGAGCTTCCATTACCATATTTTAGTTCAATAATGGTATTACACCTTGCTTGCTCTTGACATTGATTGTGGAAAAATTGTGTTCTTATCTTTTGCCAACCAAAAGCAGTGGGGCTTTAATCTCCCCTCTTCTTCTTTTTTCCTCGCTAAAGATTGAATTTGAAGATCCAAGGCGTGTTCTTTTTTCAAGATATCATCTGTTGTGGGAATTTTCTCCATGTTCATTTGAATCATGTCTAAGGTTTTTCCTACACCAACTTTCTTTGTTTCCTTGGGTCTTTGTAGCTTGACTTGACCTAGGATTTAAGCATAGATTTTACCCTTCTCAATTTAGCTTTCCAAATATAGCATGTGGAGCTAGAGATATGAGGATCCCTAGCTTGCCTAATTATCTGAAATGCTTCCTTCAATTGCATCCAAGTAACATTGAACCTAAAACGCAAAGGTCCTTGATTTCCCAAAGGAGAGGATAGCAACATAATCGGTTTATGATCGAACATTGTTGAGGGAAAAATCTTAGAATGAAAAACTGAACCCTTAAGAATAATAGAGATACTTACCAAGAATATGCCAAGGCAAGCTGCAATATGTCCAAGCCTGAGTCTCCTGTTGTTCCAAGTGAATTTCCCTTGCTTTGGTTTGATGTTGATTGGATCCCACTCTGCTTGCAAGTCCTTAAGATTTTCTCCAAAGGGATCACACACTTTAGTTCCACCTCTTCTTTCATTAGGGGAAATTGTAGTGTTAAAATCTTCAGCGGCTATAAAGTTGTGATATATGCCAAGGTCCTTTAAAATAGAAAGGGATTTCCATTTTTTTTTATTGGGCAGGCCCGTAAATATTACACATCTTGTTTATTTCGTTTCTTTCCAAATCCTCTAGCTCGAGAAACAACCAGTTTGCATTCTTCTAAAAAATATTGAGTTCGTATTTACTGTTATCCCACCAAGTTAGTAAACCTCCATAGTTTTCTTGTGCATTCACTGTAGGTCCTTTTCCTTTTTCCCATATTTGTCCCATTTGTTCTTCACTACTTTCTTTGTCCATTTTCGTCTCCTGGGTTATGAGGATTGAAACATTTTCATTTCTAATCATACTTCTTAGAGCTTCTATTTTTTATTTCCCGCCCAACCCTCTACTATTCCAGGAGATAACCTTCATTACTCACGTGAGGGCCTTGCTTATCTCTCTTTTCCTTTGCTCCTACTTGTTGTGCTTTTGTCGATGAGAAAACCTTAATATGTCGATTGAAATCGGATTGCTTCCTTGCCACCTTGTCTCTATAAATAGAACATTGTCGATCATGCCATCCATCATTTTAATAGAACCTTGCCCTTTAACAGCCATAGGTGAAGAATTGCCTAAGTTACAAGGATTCAGATACGGATACAGAGCCGTCAAGTTTTTGAAAAGCCAAGATACGGATACGGTGAGGAAACAATGGGTACAAATAATATAAAAATATTTTTATAAAAATTTAAAATAAAATCTTAAAATATATAGTCTAAAATATATATATAATACTTAGATAAAATAAATAATTATGGATAATGTTTATAAATAATAACTAATTTAACTCATAATTACAAAGTTACTATGCATATTTTAATTCTGATTATTTATGATATAATTATTTGGTTATATGGCTTCTTCTTGCTTATATATAAATTAATTGAAATTGATTTAAAAAGTTAGTCAATTTATATTATATTAAACACTTTATGTTACACTTATAAAGTTTAATAACACGATTTAATGTAACTTGGTTGATATAACTATATTATGCCAAAATCATGGGTTTGAGCCCATGGATCATTTGTTTTGTCATGGGTTCGAGACTTAGGCATACATAAATTAAATGTGTCATCTTTTTATTTGACTACGACCCCACACGACGATTCTAGCTCCTTCAAATTTGCGGCTCCTTCTTCTATGTGACTACGGCCCCATACGACGGTTCTAGCTCCTTCTTTGTGACACATGTAACTTTTGAATTGCCCATAAGAATATGCTCAGTATTGCAAACGAATTTTTATCAGCAGCCATGTGATGGGTTGCTTCAGAGTCAAATATACATTCTGGTTGAAGTTGAGAAGAAAAGAAACTGTTGTAGCATTCTCTGAATCATCAGAGTCAAATATACATTCAAGTTGAAATTGAGAAGAAGAGAAACTGTTGTAGCATAAAGAGTTCTAGCATTCTCTGAATCATTGCCAGGGGAAGATAAATGATGTTTATGTTGTGTTTCTTCATTTCTGAAGACAAGACAACCAATTTCTTGAAGCATCGAGATTCTAAATGCTCTTCTTTTCCACATAATGTATATTGAGGAGGACCTTTCTTCTCTTTAGAATCTAACTTAATCTAACTTAGGTGAGGGATTTGAAGACTTATATTGCTTTTGTGCTTTGGATTTGTTTCCCTTCAGATGTCCTTTTATGTGGAATCCTTGAATAGGAAGGTGAACTAGCTACTAGAGCATGAGACTGAGAATTTGAGCCAAGAGAACCCATTTGAATGAGTTAATCATGATTCCTGCTAATGAGTAAGTCTATTAGCAAAAGCATTAAAAGAAGGCATCACAAAGGCTTGACCCAAGGCATCCCTAGTTGAATAAAATATGGAAACAAACACAGAATAGGCCTCTCCTAACTTAGACAACACTGCATAAATGAGTTGTTCATCATCTTTGTCAATTTTACATTCTTTAAATTGAAGGCTAACGGATTTGAAATTGGCAATGAAATCTTGAATAGTATCAAAATTATAAGGATTAAGATTGATTAGTTCATTTTCTAGTTCATGACCACGAATGTCATATGTTTTACCAAACAATTGTTCAAGTTGCTCCCATACGTCATGAGGAGTGTATATGCCTTAAAGATGAAATAGTAGTTCACGTGAGACAGAAATACAGATTAAACCTAATTCTTTGTCACAACGATTATGCCATTTAGGTTTTTCAACATTTTGATTGGGTTCTTTTTTTGTACCAGTGGTAACCCTATATAAACCCTTACTCCATAACAAAACAATCATGGCATATTTCCATGTGATATAGTTGTGAATAGTTGAGATAGATATTGGCAACTGTAAATTTTCCTTCAAAGCACAACTAAGGCTAAAACAATATATTTAATTTGATTGTTGGAATAACCACACATGTACTTTTTTACTAGTATGCAACGGAATATAAATAACTAAGAACTATTTACAACATCAATCACACCAATAGAAACGACACAGCCTTTTTGGGTATAAACCCCGGAACAAAACCCAAGATAGGAAAACCGGTGCAGTAGTATGAGAGGATATTTTATTAAGAAAATACCGAGTTTTTACAATATCAGGATATCGATTAATGCACTAGATGGAAAAATCGAAACACGCAAATCAACTGAGAAAAACCTGTGAGGTGACACGGTTCCCAAGGTAGTTGTACGGTCTGTTGTTGTACTGTTGTACGAAATCTATATTGCATGTTGCATGGATCCGTACAGTTTGTACCGCTTGTATGTCCTACTACTATATTTCCATGTTGTACGGTCTTGTTGTACGGTTGTACAGCCTTGTTGTTGTACTAATGATCCTCCACCAAATCCTCCTGTCTCTCCCCTCTGCAAATCCTGAATTTATGCTCCTCCATCTTCTTCGCCAAAATTCTCTCTCTGCTTATTTTTCTCTATCTCTGTCAGAATGCAATTGTGTCCTCTCCACCAATTGATCTTTCTTTTATAACTTCATGCAAAGTGAAAACCCTAATCTCACTTTCACTTTATAAAAAATGTTTTATAAAGTCAATTAATAATTAGATCACATTGATATATTTTCCAAAGTAAACTTAGGAAAAGTAAATTAAATACAATTGGCTTCCTAATTTAAGTCTTCTGCGTGCAAGGACATATGCATGCAGGAATACCATGTTTGTGACATCAAATCTAGGTTTGTGACTTCAAATAGATCTGCCCCTTATCTATCACTATTGTTACAAATCTCTCAGATTTAGCTTACCAGAGCTCTGATACCATGTAAATTTTCCTTCAAAGCACAACCAAGGATAAACGAATATATTTAATTTGATTGTTGAAATAACCACACATGTACTTCTTTACTAGTATGCGGTGGAATATAAATAACTGAGAACCATTTACAACATCAATCACATCAATAGAAACGACACAACATTTCTAGGTATAAACCCCCAGACAAAACCCAAGATGGGAAAATTGGTACAACAATATGAGAGGATATTTTATTAAGAAAATACATAGCTTTTACAATATCAGAAAATCAATTTTTCCCCATATGACAAAATCAAAACACACAGATCAACTGAGAAAAAACTGTGAGGTGGCACGGTTCCCAAGGCAATTGTACGACCTACTGTTGTGCGGTTGTATGGAATTTGTGCGGCCTGTTGTACTGATCCGTACGAACTATACAACCTGTTTTTGTATGACCATGTTGTACAGTTGTGCGGCCCTGCTTTTGTACTGATGATCCTCTACCAAATCCTCCTATCTATCCCCTCTGCAAATCCTGAATTTCTGCTCCTCTGTCTTCTTCGCCAAAATTCTCTCTCTCTACTTCTTTTCCTCTGTCTTTGTCGGAATGTAATTGTGTCCTCTCCACCAATTAATATTTCTTTTTATAACTTCTTGCAAAGCAAAAACCCTAATCTCACTTTCACTTTATAAAAAATGTTTCATAAAGTTAATTAATAATTAGATCACTTTAATTTATTTTCCAAAGAAAACTTAGGAAAAGTAAACTATATACAATTGGCTTCCTAGTTTAAGTCTTTTGCATGCAAGGACACATGCATGCAGGAAGACCTTCCTTGTTGCCACTTTCTAACAACAACTTATCACACATGATAGACTGAAGGTACCAAAGAGGAAGGGACAAATACTCTTCAGATCTGTAACTGAAGATTGGCACAAGCTGCAAACTCTAGTGTCTATGCAGAGACGCCCATTGCAAAGAGCAAAGCGGAGCTGGTAGAAATGCCCAGAAAAAGCCAAACTTTAATGCGAAGGATACCAAGAAAGATGGAGGAAGTAATGCCAACCTTCTCTGATACCATGTTTAAAACAAAGTAAATATTGGTTGGATTTGTGCATTCTTACACTCCATACAGATACACAACAAAAAAACAAAAAAAAAACGCAGAGGGATCGTTTTTAACTGAAAAACCTCCTTTTTAATATCAACAACTATATATGTCACATACAAAATAGGGCTTAATAAAATAAGTAGGAGACCCAACAATAAATAAGGGTAGCTATATTTACCAACCAATTTAATTATTCACTTACTGAGCTTACACCTTGTTAGAGCATTAATCTACCTTAGTACCCTGGTCTTATGCCTAGGAGGCATTTTCATTTGTCTTGTACTTATGTTATATGATCCTACTTAGGTTATACTGATCAATATTGGTCTCTTAGGGGATTTATGGCTCATTAACTCACAGTTGAGGCGCTCTAGTTTGATCATTATGTCAACCCAGGTGCCCTCATTGATTACATACCACTCCTTATCCCTTAATTCAGGGAGTATGTTTGACTAGGGGCACTAGAGTGTGAATGCGGTTCTTTTGTGGTCTTCTTGGATATTTATTGGCTCCTAGAAACTCTCCCACTCACACATGTGTTCACCCATGCCTAGCCTGCCTGCATTTATGATCCAACATGCCTCCATACATGTTCATACTTGCATTCGTGATTATTTGATATGGTTTGGGAGCCTATTGGTCAACCTAGGGGGGTTTAGGGGTCAAATCCTAGCCTGACACTTGTATGCATCCAGATGGACTCCAAGGGCTCACAAATTTTCCCCATTGTATTATAAATATGTACCATACACATCTACAAGATGTACACTAATAGAAAGACCGATTATTAGCACCATCTATGTGTGTTATTTTGTTCTCTTTTGTTCTTCTCTTGCATATTTTGTGAATAACTTATATTGTGAATATTTATCTAGCTCCTAGATCTCACTGTGAATCAATTCTCACATGGTATAAAAGCTTTGTGGAGTTGCAAATCAAAACTAAGAGTGTTTGAGTTGTTGTTTAGGGCATTTTCCAGAAAACTTTAGTGTTTGCATTGCAGGTACAACAATGTTTCTGTCACACAGTGCGTAAGAAGAATGGAGCATACTCGTGTATTATTTACCCCATTCAACTATTTTGAATGGAAGGCATAAATGGTGATCCAGCTGAGGTCGAAAGGCCTGTATAGTGTCACCATGGGGACTGAGACCAAGCCCAACTCGATTGTAGAGAAAGTGAAGTACTTTAACAGGCTTGATGAGGCATTTGGTATGATGTGTGCCAACACTTCGAGAGATATTCTCTTCCATGTAGACAGTCTTGGCACAACCAATGAATTTTGTCTCAAGATTGAGTCACTATTTTGGAAGACTAATGAGATGAGAGGCCATTAGCTCAAAAATGAGCTAATATCACTGAGTCCAGATCATTATGAGACAATCCAAGATTTCTTCACCAAGTTCAAAGTGCTAGTGCTTCAGCTAAAATAGTGTGGCATAAAGAATAAATATGATTAGCTTATCTTGTCTATCATTTCTAAGCTAGGGCCTGAGTATTATGTGTTTGTTTCGACATTCCACTCAAGCAAGCTCACAACTAGAAATTGGAGGATGCCTGCGCTAGCAGACTTCATGGATCATTGACTCGGGAGAAAAACAAGTTAGTGCAAATGGGTACCATTAAATCCACCAAGGATCAATCCCTTTCTTTTGGTATGTCAAATCAAGCCAAATGCAAGAAGAAAGCCAAGGATTTGAAGTAACAAAGAGAGAAAGAGAAGAAGCATTCGGATACAGAAAGCTCTAGTTCAATTGATGAGGATTCGAGATCCAGGAGGATAAAGAACAAGAGAGAGAGACCCAAATGTGGTTATTGCAAAGTTTCACATCATGAAATATCTTGCTTCAGAAATAAGATGGACATCATTACCAATCTCCTTGAGGAGAACAATATTGATGTTCCATATTTTGCAAGAAGATGGGAGCGCAAGCAAGAAGAGGGCAAGCCCGCGCATTGTTTGTGTGCATGGGAGAAACCAATTTCTCATATCTATGTTTTATATGTCTTTTTCTGATTTACATTCTGATATATCATAAACTGAAACCTTCATCCCCTCCTATGAATAAACCCCAACCAGTTCACCGAAGTTTCCTCCAGAAACTAGTCATTTTTCACTAGTTTTTTATGTGTCTTCTGAAAGCTCTTTCCCACTCCATTCAGATCCTTCCTATTCCGATTATGAAGGTGATATACATGCTGATATGCAACCTATGACATTTGTAGATTCATTTCCCCAACGATTTGATTCCCAAAAGACCCGACAACCCTCAAGTTCACTAGTAGGAAAATCTCAAAATTGCCTAGTTTCCAATGTTATGTCACTTGTGTATGTTGCTTTTATGTCTTGTATGTCATTCATTGGTTGGAAATCCATGGAATTGGCCTTCATGGGACTTTTATTCCATATGTATGGACTTGATCTCACCACCCATGGTTCAAGTTTCAAATCTCTAGACCCTCCAGGATCGCTCAACTATTAGTGTGATATAGTTGCTCACTCTTCTCCCATTATGGACCCATTCGCTCATGGAGACACCACACCTCTTATATTTTATGTTGTATATGACATATATTATGATATTCATGAGCTTTATTACAGATTTATGAAGGTTCTTCATCAAATTGGGAAGAAGATTCATGGTTTTATTCATGATATGGCAGTTACACATGAGGCAGATTTTGTTGAATCTTTTGATGTTATTTGGGAAAGAGTTTGTAGAGATATCTTTTCCATGATTGATTATGCTTCTAGATCAGAGTACGCTTGTAGCAAAATACATTCTTATGATTCTCCTCCATCATCAAATGGTGACCATCAAAGGGCCTCTCCACATGATCTTTGTCTACAACACATTGATGCATTGATGCATGATCTTGGCATCCACGGCATCTTCACCAAGTCCATCACCAAGAAGTTGTTCTTTCAGCTCATTCAAGTGAAGAAGAGGACCTGTTGAAAACATTTTTTATCATCTCTGTCATGTCGATTCTTGAGGGAGGATTTTCCCCATGATTTTTTGCCTCTTTCCTCGTTTTACATGGACAAATAAAAGATTTTGTTGTAAGAGGTGACTTGAGCCTTAGTTTCCAAGGCCTCAATAAACATTTGGTATACGTTGTAATAAGTTAGGCTTAAGGAGGGTGTTAGAGCATTAATCTACCTTATTACCATGGTCTTACACCTAGGAGGCATTTTCATTTGTCTTGTACTTATGTTATATGATCCTACCTAGGCTATACTGATCAATATTGGTCTATTAGGTGATTTCTAGCTCATTAACCCACAATTGAGGTGCGCCACTTTAATCATCCTGACAGTTGAGGTGCTCTAGTTTGATCATTCCATCAACCCAGGAACCCTCATTGATTACAACCACTCCTTATCCCTTAATTCAGGGAATATGTTTGACTAGGGGCACTAATGTGTGAAAGTGGTTGTTTGTGGTCTTCTTGGGAATTTATTGGCTCCTACAGACTCTCCAGCTCACACATGTGTTCACCCATGCCTAACATCCTGCATTTATGATCCAACATGCCTCCATACATGTTCACACTTGCATTCGTGAATGTTTGGTATGGTTTAGGAGCCTATTGGTCAACCTAGGGGGGTTTAGGGGTCAAATCCTAGTTTGACACTTGTATGCATCCAGATGGCCTCCAAGCACTCACAAATTTTCCCCATTTTATTATAAATATGTACCATACACATCTACAATATGTACACTAATAGAAAAACCAGTTATTAGCACCATCTATGTGTGTTATTTTGTTCTCTTTTGTTATTCTCTTGCGTATTTGTGAATAACTTAGATCGTGAATATTGCTCTAGCTCCTAGATCTCACTATGAAGAAATTCTCAGAAACCTGTCAATCATACTCTAACAATAAAGAGTACAAAATCAACCATCAATAAGTGGAAAACAATTGCATTTTAGTGCCAAACGAATGGCTTGTATGGCAATGTTACTTAGTGAAGAGACAAGTTGGAACATATTCTATAGACTACAAGAAGATCAAATATTACAAAGGAATTAGCCTATGGGAATGGAAGTTATTGGAACATGGTAGCTAAAGAGTGCATGGATAAGAAATTGCCAATAGATTATTCCAAGGAAATTTATGAAGCAGTGAAAAGCATTTATCCAAAATCAAGTTGTTTTTTTCTGCATATATGTTTGTTGATACGCCTTCATTAGTGTTGGTCAAATTATAGAACTTTTGTTCAATCTGTCCTTCCTGCTAAAAATTGCCTTTACATGAGTGCATCAATTGAGATCCTGATTACTATGATAGAGATAACAAATATACATGAAGGAGTTGTAAAACTGTGTTTAAGAACACTGGTATTGTAGCAACTGTGATAGAGGACAAACGATAATTTCCTAACTGAAATTGGTTGAAGAAGGGAAAATAAAATTGGATGAAAGATATATTTTATCGTTAACACAATTTTTTTTATTAATGTGAAGTTTGTGAATCATCTTAGGCATACATGTTATGCTTAGTAAAGGGATTTTCTTGTAGTTAATGGCTTTTATATGAGCTATGCCCAAAGTATAACCTTTCTTGTAGTAAAACGAAGGCACTTTCCCATGCCCTTTCCCATCCATGTTATAACCCTCCAACTCGCATATGACCAAATCTGGGGTTTAACATTGTGTCAAATCAACATGACAATTAAGAGTTGTAAATAATCGTCTTATGAAGATAAAATGCTAAAATCAAATCTGCAATATACATAATATGTGGACAGCTGGAAATATTATATATAAGCTTAATTAATGAAGTACATACATACCATGGTCTCCTCTCAAGGCTAAGGCAAAATCCAACCACCCAAGATGATTTATCTAGGGTTAGTCAACAATCCCTAGCTCCTCCAAGTACAAGAATCTTTCCAACACTCTCCATGTCAAGACCTCCTTTTCTTCCCCAAATACATTTGAGGGTTTTCAAACCCGAATCTTCAGCCTCAAAGGGATGAAACCCTAACCCTAAAATCCAAGATACTACAAGAGACCAAGAAACCCTAGTGCCCAAGAGGGAGATATGAAATGTACAAAGAATAATATTAAGAGAGAGAAATTGTCCACTTCCTCCTCATATGCTCCACTAGGGTTTCCTTATGAACCCTAGTGCACCACTGAGAGAGCCTCCAAATAAGAGAATAAATGAATGTTTTATGTGATGTGTTTGGAAAGACTCTCCTTTCTATGTTCATATCAGTTGTAAGGAAGGCAAATAGTATAACACAATTCAACCTGAGGGTCATAAGTAAGCCTACTAAATATAAGTAAGCCACACACAAGCGAAGCGCTCCACTCCTAGAGTACAAGTGTTAAGCTCCAATGATGATTTTATGCACAATACTAACCCAAGGTGATGTAACTATGTAAGGCAAGTCCACACCACTTCATCCTAAGCCTCCATGAACTCCATCCATCCTCCAATGCTAAGTATACTCCACTAGTGCAACCACTCCCTGCAATAACATTGTTGAAGCCCTAGGTGTCCCTTAAGCCATTTCCAATCCTTCGAACAAGAAACCAAGTTAACAAAATGCACAACACTCCTCATATTCGCTATGGTGTTCTCCATGTGGCCATTATGTTGGGTTTCCACCATCAAGGCAAGAGATCTCCAACGCCCTAGGGAAGAACACTAAGCCAACGATCATCTAAGGTTTGGCATCCACTGAGCAAGCTTCACATGTGTGCATATCCATTCCAAACTATCTCTCATGCAACAATCCATCTCAGACGTTGAACATACACCATGTACCTTGATTCTCATGAGGCATCCCAAACGTGGTGTAAACATTTTTTAAGTAACCATAAAAAGTAAACACCTCACTGCTCTTAGTGCAACAAGGTATAGAATTTATGAGCCATGCCCCTATCACTATGCTTCAGAGAATTTAATCATGTTTGAGAATGTTGAGAACTTAACTTCAAGCTTGTGCCTTATGCCTTGTAAAAGTTCACAATAGTAGGTCCATCCTTGACCATCCCCCATTGAATGGTTTTATTATTTGCAATGCAAAGATTGATGTTGCTCAAAGTCACCAATGTCATGCCATGTGCACAAAATCCTTAAGGAGGTGGGTCCTACCACATGACATCAAGGAATAGAGGAGAGAGATGTCATTAAAATGCTAACTTCCCATTCAATTTGGAGGTTCAATAGCGCGCTTGGGATAAGGGCCTAGCTTTGAACATCGAAGGATTAAAGGAGCTTGTCATAGCCACTTACAAAATTGAGTTGTGAGGACTTATGTGCAAAGGATTTGAGTTGAGTTGAGTTGATTTGTGAGGGAATTTGGGGGTCGATCATGTGTTTATTTCATGCTTGGATTTGTTTGTAATGATTTGACCTTCTAAAGTTAAATTCTTCCATAGAAGGGGTGTTGGACACAATGCCACACTGAGAGGGGGGGGGTAATCAATGTTCTAGCACCCTTAACAAAATTCACTCCTAAAAAACTTAAACAGATTTCATCATTCATATTACACTACTAAGTAAATCAACATTCATCAATCAATCATGTCATCAACATAGATCATAAGAGACACATCACAAAACAAGTATAGAAACTTTATTTATAATTTGATATGAAGTACAATGGAAGACTTTGATCTTCGCGATTACATTTGCACCAACTGACTAAAGACCACCAACTCCATCAACAGGGCCCAACCCGGTTTTGTTAGCTCCAACTAAGAAGAGGTGCAAGACCCAACTTGCCTTCACATACTGATGCCACTCAATTAAATGTTTCTCATTCAACAGCTGTCATGTCACATGCCATTACTGTCATCAACTCAATCAACTGGAGATCTTCATCGTCTACTCATGTCTTGAAGGTATGTCAGTCATCAAACGTCTGTTGTGCTTGTCATCATTTTGGATCACACATTCAATGCATCACTGTCTTCAACACTTAGTGTGTATATCACTTTCAAGGTGGATGTCAAGTCAACACATCATTTCAATGTCAATAGGTCAAGGATGAAACTAGCATGTCACTATCATGTTATTTTCAAGCATTGGAATATCACAGTCATGTCATTGTCAAGCATTGGATTGTCACTGTCATGTTCAATCTTTAACAAGTCTTCAAGGTTGGCCCATTCATATACAAGTCTCTCCTTGATCATATATGTGTCACAATAATATTACACAAACCAAATTGTTAAAACACTATTCTTCTTTAAGAATCACGTGCAAGGCTAGTCTCTTATTTCACAAACTATAGCTACCTTAGTCTTCAATCATTCACCCGAATTCAGAGAAGAATGCTTGAAAAAAATGCACAAAAAGTTATCGCTGATTTTTTACCAGGGTTACCTCTGTGATACCCAAAATTCAGAGCATTATCCAAACTAAAACTACTATTTTGAATAAATGAAAGAGGTTATAAATATAGTGTTCAACGTGGCAGGTTGTGTATGGGTTAAGCTAGTCGACTTGTATATGAATTTTTCATTTCCCTTCAAAAACTTATTTATACTAAGCCGACTTCACAAGTTTCTTTTTGTGGTTGTATTTCAATAAAGGCAATCAATGTAGATCACGTTTAAGCATGCAAGGATGTCTTCTTCAAGCATTTTCTTTTCCTCATCACCTTAAACAAATGACCACATAATGGGTCATTTGTTCCCATCATGGACCCGATCTATTTAGAGTTGTGGGTCAAGGGGGCCAGATCCCCACAAATGTGTTTTCTTCAAACACCACATCCATTTAACTTCAAACTCCCACTAAATCCCTCAAAGGAGTACTTGTCATAAGTACGATCTCCACATAAGCATGAGCAAGGTCTTCATATGATCATCAAGTATGCAAAGTGTCATGACGTCCAACATCCATTAACATATAATGCAACAAGAGGGGCTATCTGATCATCGAATCTTCTACTAATGGTAAGGATAACATAACTAAAGTCTCCTCATTGTTTTAAGGCATCAAGGACATCATGGAGGGACTTTAAAGCCAAGCAAGCATCAAGGTTATCAAGGACCCCATTATCCACTTTCAAGAGTTTCTTCAAGGGTATCAACGAGAATATCACACCCATGACCATATACAGGTGCATCATAACCAATGATTCACATCTCAAGGACATGTCAAGTATGAGGAGGGCTCCACCATCATCTCAACCATACAAGAAGACCTACAAGGGTCAAGGTCTATCATGTCACAAATTGTGTGGGTCCCAAGCCACAAGCAACCACATGCAAGGAGATCAAGTCCAAGGGTTCATATCAAGAATTATAAGGACTTTAATGGACATCTTCAAGGATAAATGCAATACACGCGGTCTTCATCAAATCATGGTTGAATAAAAACATGACCAACATATGCAAATGCCAATATCCATCATATGCAAGGGTGTAAGTCCATCCAAAATAAGTGTAGGGTTCCACCAAATGCTCCAATGCCCAAACTACCATGTACCTAGTGTTCCAAAGCCCAAATTTCCATGTCCTCCTTGCCATGCCATCAACCTTTATCGCTCCTTTGTTATTAATGGCTTGTCATCAATGACAACCATGCTCAACAAGGGGTTGGTCCACCATTGGAGCATCGAAGGTGGAGACCCATTTCTATAGGCTGGGCTTACATCAACATAGTCCAATCCCCATAGCACATTGTTAGGGCATCAAGCATTGAGGTGGGAATATGGGAACGGTTAAATAGAGTTAACTTCTAACTCTTCAATGATGTATGATGCTTGGGAGGTGAGGTCTATTTCAATCCTTAGTTGTATGGGAATAAAACATTTTTTCACTTGTGACACACAACTAAAATGGCTCCAAGATCCAAGAGTTGAGACTTATCCATAAAGAGGCTATAGTTTCGAGGCCTGCAACCATTAGGGAGCTAACACCTCATTTGCTTTGGGTTTTAGGGCATGTCTCATTTTTATTGTGATTATCACTTAAAACACTTTAAGGTATAAGGACCTCTATTAAGCATATTCACAAGGTGAGGAAAGTCTCCAAATTTATAACAATTAATCATGCTTTGAGGCATGTTCTAATAGGTCATTAGGGCATTGTCTTGGATCTAAAACACACGAAAGAAAACAAATCACATGGCTCCAATGGTTGATGCTCAATGCTTTTAATCAAGTAGAATTGAGTTCTTTGGTTTTAAAGAAGGAGAGCTTATAAGCATCTTCAAGGTTTGAGGGCGAAGCCCTTGGGACTCCAAAGAGAGAAGCCCTAAAAAAGCTAATAGTTAAAAGAGAAAAGAGCTTCCAAAGCTCAAGACAATAGTCTCAACATTTATGTGAGACGAAGTACGTGGCTTCGAAGAACATATATGCCAAATTCACTCGAAGAGCTAACATGAACACTCCTCATGCTAAGAGTTCAACATAATCCATATCCATAGGGAGTTCATTTTGATTTCAATCCCCTTATAGTGCTCGTGCATTGCCACGACTCCACAAATAGATCCATTGATTGAACTTCTACCACTTATAGGTGTACCTTGTTAAAAACTTAAAAATCTCAATCTAACACTATGGCTAAGGGCCCATATCCATAAGGAGTTGATCTTGAGTTCAATGAATCAAACTCATATTTGTAGAGTTTGCCATTTTTTCAAACACATTAAATTGAACTTATAGACTTTTACCATTCACTTCCACCTAAATCGATTTATAAAATATTTATAAAATGACTATTTATAAAATGTATATAACCCACTCAACACTATTAAATACTAGATTATAATGATTGAAAATTTGTAAACTAATAATATAACCCAGTTCACACTAAAAGTCATAAAAGCATAAGCATATTTGAAACATGTATTATGTATAATAACAAGCACACAAAAGGCCTCATTTCCAATCAGCTCTATACAAAATATTATATTCTAAATTCCAATTAACCAAGTCATTTAAAAAAAAATTGTCTAAATGTTAGACGTTTCCAATTTTTAATCTTTAAACCTATCATAACATTTTATTATTCAAAATTCATTTGTAATTGCAGAAATAGATTCAAGGCATCCTCAAAAACATTTTGCATCCCAATTATACAATCTCTCCTTTTTAAAATTTTAACAATTTAAGTGAAATGCGTTGATCCATTAAAAATCAAAACTCATAATGCATTGATCCATTATTTATGGAACTCTTACGATTACAAAACTATGATTCACATCGGAACCTTGACCATATTCTCATAAAAATTTTGGCAGAAAAGGTGGAGGAGTGTTCCTTGTAACAAGCAGTTTTGCCTTCCAAAATAAAAGGAGGCACTTTAATTCTGTTGTCCCCATCAGTCTCACAGCTAATTGGCGTTGGCGTTAACTGACGGAAGACTTTAATTCCCACCCCGATTTCTGGAAGCAGACGCCCTCTAACATAGTAGATCTTCCCCATAATGCCGACAATTCGATCTGTTTCCTGTCTGTTGACGAAAAGACAACTTGGAAGTTATTAATGACAGAGGAAAACTGGTAAAGGAAGAAAACATTGGATATTAAAAAGAGCAGAGGAGTGGTAGCGAAGCATTCTGCGATTTGCAATGGCGTGGAATCCACGTCCAGCCAACTTCTCACAGGTATTATCTTTTTCTCTCAATTAACTTTTTTATTGTATGTTCAATCATCTGCATCTGTTGTCAAATCTCATATCTGTACCTGATCTAGGTTTTTCTTTGAAGAAACCCCAGAATTGTGTGTATATTTAACGTATGTATGTTTTGATTTGAAGCTCTATAGTCCAGAAAACTCTATTAGGGGTTCGAATGTGTTTTATTTCTTCAGCTGTTTTTGTATGAATTCCTAAACACTGGACACAAATCTAGTTGATTCAAGTTTTCAAACCCCTCGCCATTGATGCACGGAAGCTATAATTAATTTAAGTTTTTAAACCCTAGTTCTTCTTTAGGCAAGATCGTCGTGGTTTTCTAGAACATTTTGGAAAACATATTTGAATTTGCCTTGCCTTCTAAGTAAGATTTGGTTTCTTGCCCGTTGGCCCTATTATGATTTTATTGCTCTGGAGGCTATTGGGAGTGCATAGAAGCAAATAATACGTCAAGAGCTCCATGTTTTCACCATTAATTGATTATAAAATTTCAAGCTGAATTGCTTGTTATAGATATATGAAATTTGGAAATATGGCAGACAGATATGTTTAGTTTTGTGCATGACAAATTAGTAAATATTTTGTAAATATCCGGAAACTGTCTTTGGGCTGCAAGTCTCTGTTCTTCTCCACTTGTGGA
The DNA here is from genome assembly GCA_001517045.1 of Pseudotsuga menziesii. NCBI lineage: Eukaryota > Viridiplantae > Streptophyta > Pinopsida > Pinales > Pinaceae > Pseudotsuga > Pseudotsuga menziesii. Next base: position 408,787 of record LPNX010354822.1, read on the forward strand.
TCCCTTTCATTGTCTCGGTGACACAACACCTTCTTAATTGTAAGCATATTAAAATCAGAGTGGCATACCTTTGTTGAGGATTTCGTTCCACATGAATAATACTATATCTGTGAAGTACAGAATTTTAGATCATAACCCTTCTTCTGCATATTCATAGCAATGTTATCTGAAACAGAAGTGGAACAGGCATAGAGACTCACTCGTCCCGCACTAGAACCGGCCAACAGCCGGACTGGGACTTCACTGGAACCGGCAGGAAAACTGGGTGGAAGAACTGGTTGCCTAAGAAATACGTAAAGTATGCAATTTTTATTTTCGTTTTGTGGCCTACATTGCTGCCCAGATGGACCCATTTGGATGAGGGCTGGTCTGGATCCGAACCGGCCAGTTTGGGATGGAACTGGTCATCCAGTCCAGTTTAACAACCGGTCCAGGCACCACTGGAAGTGAACTGATCCAGTCTGGCATGTTTTGAATCTTGATAGCACTGAAATTTTGTAAATGCTATGTTTATATATTTAGTGTGAAAATCACTCATCAGTTAAATTCAATATATGCATGTATTGCATATGTATTTTACTATTTCCCACACAAGTATAGCATTACTTTAATTTGTTGTGCATTCCTAATTTTTCACGTTAGTTAATTGATATTTCAAAGCTATACTTTACTTCACTTGTAATTCAGTTGAATGTAATGCATTGACTAGCACTAATACAGAACTTCCATATAATGAATGTTAGTTTCTTGTAATAAATTTGAATGTAAATTTAACAATTAAAACTAATTGAAACAAAGATTTGCTCAGCATTATTTCCCTGAACATCTGAAATACATTTCATTGCAACAGTTAGTGAGACCTATTAAGTTAGATTGGATACCTTGTTAGAAGCCAACTGCTGCTGCTCTTCAGTTTGTAATAGTGTGTTAATGAGAATTATATTGGAGATCATTCTTTCCCGAAGACCAGTGTTAGAAAAATTGGCTACAGTATTGTTTCCCCGAACATCTGAAATGCATTTTATCTTAACACAGTTTCTTGTCGATAAGTTGTATTTTGATAAAGTTTGGGGAGCTTGTTAGAAGCAAACTATGGCTCCTATTTAGTAACTTTGCTAAGGTCAATTATATTGCAGATGATTTTTTGTCAAAAGGGCGCCGCGGTATTATACCAAAGTAAACTGGTTAACATAGGAGTAATCCAGTCTTTGACTAATGTCAGTGAGAATTGGCTCTTGTTGAATGGGTTAGGAAAAAATACATTATAACACAATTGAGCAGTGCTTCAGTGATAAAACTGTGGCAAGGAACTGGTTTGATATTCTCTATGATTTAGATCTAGATATGCAGGAAGTGTATACCATCATCACCTTCTCTTCTAATTAAAAGAAGGCCTAAATGAATGCATATTTTCAGTAACAAACTGGTTTGCAAGACTTGCATTTTTTCTAACTTTTCAGATTAAGTTTTTGAACTTCCCACTAGTCTACATGTATTTGTAACTGTTTCCTCATTTTTAGACTTATTAACTACATTTTACCAACAAATTAAAGCATGGCATATTTTCCAGCCAGCCAGATATCAAAATGAATATGATCCATCTCTACCCTGTTCTATCTCCATAGAAGCAGAGTTTAGGACATTGCATCTCTATTTCATGACAGTTTTCAAGCATGAGTCGTAGTTTGATTTTTTTAACTTTATTTTACCTGGTATTTTGTTACAGGTACCCAAAGCCATGTATGAAGATCTCGGACCACAGCCTGGCATTCAGAGACCACCATCTAACACAGCACCAAACCCATTCAATAATGCATTTTACGGGGCTGGTTCAGGATTTATCCGAGATGGATTAGGTGCATATGGGGAGAGAATTTTTGGAACTGGCACAGAATATGTGCAAAGCAATGTATGACTTGCGTTTTTATCCTGATTGAATCTCCTTGAAATTTTGTATACACATCCATTTAAAATAACAGACAAGTCAATTTGATTCCATAGATAGGGGTTTACAGCAAAAACAATAATTTTATTTCCTTATGGTTAACAAAGTTTCTCTTAATAAGCGGAGGTGATGGTTTTTATGAGCAGGTCAGCAAATATTTTTCCGATCCACAATATTATTTTCAAGTCAACAGTCAATACGTGAAGAACAAGCTGAAAGTAATTTTGTTTCCCTTTTTGCACAGGGTAAGTCAGAAAGTATTTGGCTGCACTGAAGTTTCGTTCTCCCTAGTGGTAACATTTTCTTTGAGGATGTTTTGTGATCAAATTAAATTTTTTGTATGTTTTCATTGTGTTTCTTTCAGGGGCACTGGACAAGGATAGCTGAGCAGATTCCAGGTGGTCTCACACACAAGCCACCTATCTATGATATAAATGCTCCAGACTTATATATTTCCTTTATGGCATTTGGAACATATGTAGTACTCTGTGGCCTCACAATAGGTCTGCTTGGGAAGTAAGTATCCTTTCATACCTGTATAATGCTTAAACATTGAAGTAACTAGTGTGATTTTGTCTTATCCTGCGTTAGTGGTTTCATCTAGACCCTGGTATAAATAATAATATACATCAAACTGGTTTTTTCAGCCTTTCTACTCCTGATAAGCAATGCAAGGAATCAGAAATGATGCCAACTTTTTGTTTTCTTCTCTTTCTTATCCTTCTTTCTTTTATCTGCGTTTTCCATATTTGACCCATGCATCCTCCAGTCCTTTATCAGATGTTGGAATTGACTACTCTTCAAGTTTTTGTTTTCAAATCTCATTAGTTTGAGCTAGCATTGTGTCCAAAAATAAATTCTTGCTCTGCTAGAAATGGAAACATGATAAGCTGCGCTCTGTGGATTCTTGAGAAAGCAAAGATTTTATAAGGTATAGATCATTGAATATGCTTTTCCAATCTGTTGTTTATGTTGAGCAGGTTCAGTCCTGAGGCATTGAGCATTCATTTCTCAAAGGGTCTCCTTGGTTGGTTGGCTCAGTTATTTCTGTTACGTTTGTCATTATATGCACTTGGTGGTGGAGAAGCTCCAATTTTAGATCTCGTTGCATATGGGGGCTATGCTTTTGTAGGCATAGCTCTTTCTGTTTTGGCACGGATTCTCTGGAGTTATTCGTACTATTTTGTAATGCCGTGGACGTGCCTTTGCATGGGAATTTTCTTGGTTAAGACCATGAAGAGAATCTTGTTTGCTGAGGCTAGGAGTTATGACAGAGATTCAAGCAGGCATCACTACCTTCTGCTTTTCATAGCAGTTGCTCAATTTCCATTGTTCCTGTGGCTTGGATACATTATTGTCTAATTCAATTTTTGTTTGCTTGTGTACATTTAGTATCTTGTATCACTCAACCTGGGGAAATATTTTTCTTGCCATGGTCTTCAAGGTTTATGTTGATGCTTTCTAGTGCTCTCTGACATAATAGAAAGCTGTAATCATGTAATCATGTTCTTTGAGAGAGACAGCATATGCCTTTGGGGCACAATTTCTAGAATGAATTTCTAGTACAAGATAGTGATATTCTTTTTTTTTAAATGCATTAGCTCTGAGAAATGCTGCCTTTTTTTTTACAAAGAAAAAAGCGTAATTCAATTACTAAGTAATCAAATAACATGTTGCAGAAAGGCTGTTTATAACCCTTTCCTGTTTCCTGTATATGGCTTGTCAGCCATTGTCACAATTTTTGTTTTTTGTTTTTTGTTTTTCGTCTACCAAAAACATTATTGGGTACGCTCATTACAGAGCCCTGGTTCAATAGCAGAAAGTAGCAAAAAAGTTTCCATGTTTCCATATGAGCTGCTTTATATGTCCTGTACTTGTCTGGCAAAAAGAAGAGAGAGAAAATTTCTTTCATTCTGTTCATTTCTGTTTGCAACTGTTCAGATCTGTTCCAAGCCTTCTATGAAAGGACTGTGATAAAAATTGTGGTAGATATCGTTTTTTTGCTCTGTGATCTTCCATTGGCCCAAAGGAAGATTTATTCCCAATTTTGAGAGTTCCATTCCCTGTAGACATGTCGACAAGAGAAAGAGTCAAACTCCTCCAAAATTCGCCAAGTATCTGTTAGATTAGTATTTAAAAATACATTGTGGCAAGTTTGAATTTTGTTTATCCAGTTGATGACAATCATTGAGTCACCAAAGATTTGTATCTGTGTACATTCCTTTTCTCTAGCAAAGATGAGAAGTAATTTCAGAGTGAGGAGTTCAGCATCTAGTTGTTTGTTCCCTGACCCAGGCCCATTTGGAGTTGGAAAGAGTGGCTTTGAGAAATATATAAAACCGCTGTGCAACCCCCCCCCCCCCCCCCACAAATTTCATCTTTTGAGGCCCTGTCAAAGTATGCCCAAGGAATTTGTCTGTTTATAGATTCGTCATTGATAATACAGGTGGGTTATTTTCTTGGGGAAAGTAGGAGAGAATGTCGAGGCTGGTTTGTGCAGCAGTACCCTCCGGGCTGGAAGGTTTATCCTGGAATATTGCTTTGTTTCTATTCTAGCCAACCAAATACCCCAGATCAAGAGAAGTGGGAATGCACAAGACCTCTCTGTTATTGGGGAGCCGAGCCAATTTTTCCATGACTCTTCAACCATGGCACCATTCCATTCCAGCAGATGATTAGTGATTTTGGTGATTTCAGCCCAGGGTTTTCTTATGAAATGGCATTCTAAAAAAAGGTGATGAAGAGTTTCCTCGTTCATACATAGAGGACACCACCTTGGCCCTTCAATGTTCTTGTTTTTCACTCTATCCTAGGTGGGGACTTTCTTTGCAAGAACACACCACATGAAGATCTTGGATTTTAGAGGACAATATGTTTTCCAAACTTTTTTCTACCACCATTTTTTGTTTCAGCCTGGATTGATTCAATTAACAGCTCGTAGCCCAATTTCGGGTTGTACCTGCCATGAGGGGCAAGGGACTAGATCAGCTCATTTGGCATGTCTGTGATTCTGACGTGTGTGCTTTTGAGAGCTTGAACATAATTCTTCCAATGGGATCCCAACTCGTTGTTTAATCCCAGTTCCACTTCACTTTTCCAACCCTGGTTCTAGATTGTGGTGGTTGTTTGATCTGCGATTTGGTTTAAATGAAAATAACCTTGACTTTTTAGCACCTGGATAAGGTTTGGGTGGAGTACATGCATGTTTTGACAACCCATCCAGGGGTTGGATCCGATGCGAACTTGGCTCCCATTTCCCACTTTCCAAACAAGTCCTCTTTCAATTACAGGGAGGGAAAGAAGTATTGCTTTCCAGGTTGTTGAAACTCCCTTTTTGTTCTTTCTTGGATTCTTGAGCCAAGTAGTGAGAGAATCCGAAGCTATGTACTTTTTGTTCACAACTTCGGTCCAAAGGTTTTTCGTGGATAGAAGTCTTGTAAATTTTCCTTTAAAGCTCAATCCAGGGCTAAACAGTATATTTTAATTTGTTACATGAAAACCACACATGAACTTCTTTACTAGTATTGCAGCGAAATATAAAAACTGAGAAACATTCACAACATCACATCACAATATAGACACTATTATTTTGGGTATGGAAATCCTCGGAAAAACCCAAGATGGGAAAATCGATGCAATAGTCAGATATAGAATTTATATTATCAAGATATGGAACTTTTACGACCAACAACTAAAATACACTCAACCCGGCGAAGGAAACCTTAGCAAAATCATTGAGCAACCCAGCAACAAAGTACAGCTACTTTGCGCAGCTGTACGACCCAACGTTAGCAGTATGGCCTGTTGTATGAAATCCGTACGGTTGCTGACGTTAGCAGTATGGATCCGTACGATATTGTACGGCAGCCATACGACCCTCTTGTTGCGTGCAACGTTGCTCCTCTGCGTGATCTGTACGGTCCCTGCTCAATCTGGTGAACCTATTGGGAAGCTGCTCCTTCGTCTTTTCTGTAAACTCCTCTGTCTTTATCTTTCCTGTGTACGTGTCCTCCACCAAATCTTCGTTTAACTTTATTGGCTAAGCGAAACCCTAAAACCCTCACTATGGATCTATGGATGAGATCCTTTGGTGAGAATCAATGGCCAAGATTAGATTAGCCATCACTTAAGTATTTCATTTTTCACTTTAATAAAGTGATTCCATTAAATTCAAAATCAAATTAGAATAATTAAAGTATTTTATTAAGTCAAAACTTAGGAAAATCACTTTAATAGATTTGGCTTCCAATTTAATGTCTCTCTAGCATGCAAGGACACATGCAATGCTAGAAGACCTTCCTTGTTGTTGCTTTCTAACAAGTCTCTAGCCTAATTTGGCAGCCAATGATTTTGCAAGTAAGTGGACATGCTATAACCCCCAACCTCCTTGAGATTTTGGTTTTGCCAGGTTTTCCCATTTGACCCAAGGCAAGACAAAGGATTTGGAACTGCCCGACCATAGAAATCAGTAGCATATTTTCTGTGCTTTTCCAAGGATTCCTTTGGGGATACATGCTAGTGACATCCAGTAAACTAGGATTGCTTCCAAAACAGATTTTATGAGTACCAATCTTCCAGCTCTGGAGAGCAATCGGTGACTCCAGATTTTTAGCCTTTTCTCTAATTTTGACAATTAGCCAACCCAGTCAATTTTCTTGTATCCATTAGGTTTTAGGTGGAACCCCAGATATTTGGGCCCTTGTCGAGCTGTTTGTTTTCGAAGGTAAAGATGGTGCCATACCTTTGTCCTTCGGCTTCGGTTAGGAGGAAGGCGGTGAGAGTGGATTTTTGTGCGTTTATAACCATATACATGTTGCTTCTTCAATGAGGTTCAGAGATTTTTCCAAAATTGCAGCATCCCTTATGGTTCCATCACAAAAAATAAGGATGTCGTCCACAAAAAGAAGGTGAGTGAGCCTGAGTGAGATGGCCATACCTTTGAAAGGTTCATGTCTCTTATCATGTAAAATAGCTCGGCCTAACCCTTCTGCCACCAAGAGTAAGAGAAGTGGAGAGAGGGGGCAACCCTATCGCAACCCTCTCTCTGCCCCCAAAAAAGATGATGCAGAACCATTTATGAGGACCACAAAAGAGGTTGTTGTATTGCAATTGATGATCCATTTTATGAAATTGTAGTCAAAACCCAGGTGGGTTAGGAGCATCCTCAGGTAGAGCCAGCTTACCTGTCGAAGATTTTTGAGAATAACTCCTTTGGTCCTTGTGGTTTTTTGAGAGTGTAGGCCTTCCTGGGCAACGCCAATGGCTTTCTAAATCTGCCTTCCTTCAAGAAAGCCAAACTGTTCTTGAGAGATGACTTTTGACAGGACCTTTTTCAACGTTCTTGCTATTATCTTCGCCACTACCTTGTATGTTACATTACACAACAAGATCAACTTGTAGTCATCCAGGGTAGAGGGATTGTTCGGTTTTGGGATCAATGCAATAAAGGTAGCATTTAGAGGAGGGTGCATGATCCCCCCTTTCCGAGATTCTTCTACAAGGTGGAGGAGGTCAGGCCCAATGATATCATAATGAGCCAAAAAGATTCAATAGTCAAACCGTCCAGGCTGAGACTCTTGTCCTTCTGGAAACTGTAAATGTTTCCTTGAGCTCGTCTTCTAAGACTTTTTCCATGAGCTCCTGGTTGTCTTCTTGGGTTGTAAATCCAGGAAAAAGTTGAGAGAGGCGTATGACCTCAACCAAATTTGTTTTGTTGTTCTCCTTGTATAGGCTCTTGAAGTGGACAATTCCTAGAGATACCAGTCCTTCAAAGGAGGTAATAACCTCATTGTTTTCGTTTCTTAGGTTCTAGATGGTGTTATGGGATTTCCTCCCTTTTGCAAAAGCTTGGAAGAATTTTGTATTATCATCCCCACTTTCTAGCCAAATCGCCCTGCTCTTCAGCCGCCAAACCTCCTCTTGGTCCAAAAGGAGTTTTCTTCTTTTGTTCTCCAACATTTCCATCTAAGTCTTAGATTCCAGAGTGATGTATCTCCCTCCTTCTAAGTCCTGTAGGAGAGCAATTTCCTTTTCTGCTTGTTTAAGCTCTTGCTCCTCCCTTTCTTTTTTTGTGTGCCCACTCCTTAAGTTTTTTTTTTACCTAGGAGAGGTTCTTTACAAAGTGTGGTGCTGCAAAATTTCTAGCCTCAAGCTGGTACAAGGTCCAGTGTTCCTTTATGATGTTTGAGACTTTCTTCAGCCAGGCAACATAAAGCTTAAAAGGACTAGGGGGCTTTGTCGTGGCTCCTAGTATTTCCAAGCAAATTGAAGAATGGTCAGATTCTCCTCCTGACTCCACGCATTGCCTACAGTTTAGGTTTTGCTCTGTTAGTCCCTCTTTGACTAGAAAACGGTCCAATGTTTTTGCAATTTTGCCGTCTCCCACTCTTTTGTTCGACCGGGTGGGTTTCACTTTGGTGGGGAGAATATCAATCAGATGAAGTTCTTAGAGCAGGAGGTCAAAGAAATCTGAGAGAGGGTCATTTCTTGAGTTTGGCCCCTAGTTTTCAAAATTCCCCGATGTAAAATTCAGATCACCTCCTAGAATTAGATTTTCATTTTTGAGGAATGACTTTTGTTTTAGTCCATTCTAGTATGGAGCCCTCTCATTATACGAGCCATGGATGTTTAGAATCGTGAAAGAGGTGTTAAGGCATGCATGGAAGATCTTTGTCCCAATCCCTGTGTCAAAGCCCCAGATGTTTTTTTAAGTTCACTACCCCTGGGTTCCAACCTAAGGCTAGTCCCCCTGAGTGCCCTCTAGCATGATTGCAAAAAATTCAAAGCTGCTAAAAGCTTTTTTTAAGAAGAGAGTGACTTCCTCTTCCAGTCCCATTGTTTCTTGGAGTAAGATAATATCATGCTGCTGCAAAGGTTAGTAGCCTCTTTAACGCAAGTTTTTTGGGTTTACTTGCCAAACCCCTACTATCTAAGGATAACAACTTTATTGGGTAACCTTTTCTGTGGACCTCGCTGCTCTAAGTGCCCCTAGAATTGACTTATGTTTTCCATCTGCTACGCCTTTAAGTGCTATGTTCTAAGCATATGAGAGGTGTGTTGATCTACCCCCCCCCTTCCCCTTTTGGAAGTTCAGGGGGTTTCTCTCTAGTCCTTGGTTTTGAGGGGTAGGAGTTGTGAGGTCTAGGATGTCCTTGGATCTTAAATGGAAACGGATGGAGTAGGCTTCCATCGAGGAGGTCGAGTTCTCATTAGTGATTTGACTCAGGGAGGATGGCTGGTTTTGGAGAGGGTTGGAGTGTGTTGGAGGGATTGGGTGTTCAGAGAGTGGCTGTGGAATAGTATGTTGGAGACTTTCAGAATAAAGGTTTCTAGGGTCAAGGTAGTGTTTTGAATCACAAATTAATGAGAATAAGGAAGCTTCCAGTTCAGAAATAGGGGGCAGAGAGACTTTTTCCATACCCGATTTTGAAGAGACTTCTACATCTTTTGTGCCTTGTGCTATGATCATCTCATTGCTCTTCTCAGTGCTTCGACTAAGGTTCCTTCTAGGGTTTTGGTTCTGATGATGCGTTTTCCCCTGATTCATAATTGGAAATCTTTCATGGCTTTCTGTTGGGCCGTCTGTTGAGGTGGGTGCCTCTGTTACTCTTTTCAGAGTTTTCCTTATGCCTTGATCTTGCCTGACATTTTCAACCTATCTCTTTCTATATTTTTTGGATGCATTGTTGAAGGTGTGTTTACAATGTTTTGCCATATGTTCATATTGATGGCATCTGTGGCACCAAAAGGGTATCCCTTCATAATCGAGTTTCTGCCTGCGATTCACTTAACCCCATATGAAATTTAATTCCTCTATAAGACCAGTTCTAATGTTTAGAGATACTAGGATTCTTGCCACTGACATTCTTCCTGACTGAGTGAAAGTCATGTCTGCATCGATAAAAGCTCTTAGGGCATTCTCGATGTCTTAGAATGAGTCCCAATTCTAGAACTCCCACAACAAACCCGGAAGTTGGACCCATACCAAAATCACATCAAATTTTTCTATGTCCACATCAAACCTTGGCATTCATTTTTTGGACAGTATGGGCGTGGATCCAAAGCTCCAGGGCTTTTGGAGAATTTTCCCTGCATCCTCCTGACACTTAAGTTTAAAGATGAACCAACCCCTGGAGAGAACCAGGGTTTTGGGCTTATAGGTCAAAAATCCCATCCAATTCGCCTTAGCCCAATTTTCCAAGTTTTCTCTATTGGGATATTTACCTCTGGCACGCCCGACAACTGTCATTTCTGCCATCTCTAGCGATTGTGCAAGTGAAACGTTTTTTTCGCAGATTAGGTTGGGGGGCTCTTTGGTGTTCTTAAGGATTTTGCTTCTTTTTCGTCTCTGTGCGTGGCCCTTCGGAGAGCTTTGAGCTTGCGCTATCGGTCCTAATTTTGAATCTTCCCATGCGGGGGCCTATGGTCCTTGCGGCGCATGATGGAGGCTATGAAGCCCTCGGGGGTTTGTGTCACAAGTTCTTTCGGTGATTCTCGGAATAGAGTTGTGTTCCCTAGTGTTTCTGTGAATGACCACCCAAAATCTGCCAAATCCGGTCCCAGATCTAGAGCGTCTTCGTTCCAGAGCGTTCCTTGTTCATCCACCTGAGCGAACGGTTTCTCTGCGGGCGAAAAAATCCCTCGGCCATGCTGTTGGAAGGGTTCGAAAAGGGTGAAGAGAGCTCCGCCCAGGTTTTGTGCTAAAGGTCTGACTGCAAGGTTTTGAGGCAAGTCCTCAACTGCGTTTGTTTGGGGCAACTCCTCGTCTTTCCCGTCCATCCCCATCTGTTTCTCGTTTCGGCCTGACCCAGTTGTCAAGTTTGCCGGAAATCGAGACCTCGGTGACTGCGACGTGCAGTCCTCAACCAACGTGGGTTGTTCTGCGAATATTTTTTGCCCCTCTGTCGGATCTGCCAAGAAATCCATCGTATCTATCGTGTGGTATTCCTTTCCTCTACTAGGTGTCGGGTCCTCTTGTCACCTCATGCCGGAAGCGGCCTGTGACTGGTTCTGCGTTGTGGTCTCGTCTGTAGCCCTTGATGCTACAAGAAATTCACAGATTCCTTATTGTCGTAGACGCCCACATGCCGCTAGAAATGTTGCCTTATATGTGCATTGTGGATAACATTTCTGAGAATGTTTGCCAGTTTGGTGAGATTATTATTATCGGTGCAATCAACATTTAATGACAATATTCGTTGTCCACACTAGAAGCGGGTTCACATGGAAACTAGTGTTTTGAAAGAAAATCCAATGTATAAATCAGTGCTTGGATGCTATTTATGTTAAAAAATGTCTTATTGCCACAAGGGGGATGGAAACCATTTTCATTTGAATTAAAGTTTCAGTATTCTTTGTCGTTTTTTCACAATGCCAAATAATATGCTTACCTAAACTTCTAAACATCTAGTCACATTTTTTTAATCTTTCTAGTAAAATTGTTATTGATTAGGAACAAGTTTGAAGCATTTGAAAGATATGATGGTATCTGTAGGATATTATAATGCCAATATTTTGTGTGGTTCAGTTCTTTATCTAGTTTTAGTGGGATACATTCACATGTTTTGAGTCTTGCTAATAGGATTTGAATAAACAGTTTTTTAGAAGGTGATTATTTGCACCAGGAGAGAAGTTGGCAGAGACTTAGAGAGAGCACCTAGTTTGATTTAGGTTATTATCGTTTTCTATATGTTATTTTTTATTGTTTTGTGCTCAAGTGGCATTGGAATGACAAATGATGAGCATAAGGTTAGCTTGTTGTCATTATCACTGTGGTTGAATTAACATCTTGCATATAGAAATTTGATAGGTTATGTTCTAGGTAGGTATCCCAGTGATTGAATTGAAACTATAAATTGTGGGAATTTAGGAGCTTAATGCGCAAAGAGTTGATTCCAGTGGACATCTTGCTATGCCCTTTCATTGTGTCATGCAAAAATCGAGTCCATAAGTGCTCCTTGAGGATCATCAACTTGTAATATCCGTCAGGACAACTTTTCTCTCTATAAAATGGCACTGGGTAATGACAAATTTTATTAAACCAGATAAGCATTACAAAATGGTAGTTTACATCCCATCTCTATACTATTTACCTCTTTCAACAATAAAAGGAACAAGTCTAGAATGCTCAAGTCTCGATCAATACTAGAGGCACATTATATAAATTGGTCATTACTACCTATAAGCAAGAAAACTACTTATTTTCTTGGTAGTAAAAAAGGTATGTTCCGCAAGTTTCTAGAATGCAGGGACGCACAAAATGTGGATCTGAGTGTCTTGTATGGTTAAAAGCTTCACCCAAATTTGCAATTAAGGATAGGTTAGGATATTTTGAAAAATTGAAATAGGAAAGTCTCTGTTGGCATTTTTTTGGGATCCACGTGGTTGTGAATGTCCAAGATTTCCCACTATTGGGACCATATGGTGGTTCTTCACTACAAGGAATGGAGTGGGAATGCCCTTGGGAGTAGCTTGACCCTTACCCAAGAGCTCCCAAGATGTTAGTCGAGTTCTCATAATTGCTCTTACTCAATCTAGAACATTTTGTTTTAATGCCCCAAGTTCTTGAGTACAAGGAATGCTAGATATGAGTTCTCCAACCACCATAGTAGCCCCATTACAACTATGCTAAAAGAAACTATATTACACTTATAACGATACACAATTTACAAATTTTGGTATGATGATGATACAAAACTCTACAAAATTGGGTTGCTTATGGATTGTTTATAGAAGAGTTTGGATTTGCCCAATAATATCAATGCATGAATGAATAGTTTTTGCATGTAAATGATTCATTATCAAGCCCAAAATAACAATACCCTTGAGCCTAGTTGAATCAATCTCAATCATATCTTGGGGCTGTTATAAAATCGTTAAGAATGGTCTTTGTTGAGATCACAAGAATATCATAGATCTACCATGAACACTTCAACAATCCCTAATCCAACAAACTAAAGCACTTAAGATTTGTAACACTTACAAGAGTAATTCATACTAATAGTTGTGCCACTTAACTAAAGCATCGATATTCCAGAGAGATACAACAAGAGAGATATCCACAAATAAAAAGAAATTCGAGAAGTGCCCTTAGGCTTGAAATATCGAACGGAAGAATGTAAAAAGAAATTCGAGAAGTGCCCTTAGGCTTGAAATATCGAACGGAAGAATGTAAAAAGAAATTCGAGAAGTGCCCTTAGGCTTGAAATATCGAACGAAAGAATGTATTGAAATGAGGCTTGCATTCTTTATCTATACTCAACTCATGAGGTGAGGCACCTTCCCCATGAGGAGGTGATGGCTCCACTTTAATTTAGCTTCTTGAAGGGAAAAAAATAGAAATGTCTAGGTTGACTTTTGAACCATGATACAAGAATGTTTAACATTAAATGACATAATTGAACATTACCATTATTTACAACATAAGTTGAGCATAAGGACATGAAGAAGATGATAGCGCACAAAAGCATTGGGCTTACCTAATTTAATATAAAAACAACCATTAGATGTAATAAGACAAAGTGAGTTTATGATGACCCAACTCAATAGAAACATGGAAGGGTTTATGATTGCCCAACCATCATCCAGATAAAATTGTTCGACATGAAGAAATATCACCACGCGTTATATGGAGAAATATGATTTTGTATTTACCTATCTAACAAAGAAGTGTTGTAAATATGCATAAATACAAGAGAGAGGGTGCCAATTGAGTGCGCATGCCCTAGTGTTAGTGGTAGGTGAAATAAGAGTGTGGGTTTTTTATTACACAATAAATGTAGACCCAGTAATATGGAAGAACAATGCTACCAAATGCTCATGATTTGGGAAACTACGACATTAAACTAAAGCGAAATAAATATATAACCCCACCTTTGTCCTTAACCTACCGACCCCTCCCATAAGTGCTTGCTTAACTCGTTGCCCATTTAAGTAGGAGCATGGAGCATGGGGTTATGGGATGTTGAGGCAGGTGAAGGAGGGGATTGACAAGTGCGATGGGGTATAGGATGCTAGGGAGGAATAAGGGATTGACAGGTGCGATGGGGTATAGGATGCTAGGGAGGAATAAGGAAGGGGGTAATTTTAAGAATCGTCCCTATCTCTTTGACCTTAATGTTTGTTTTTTATAAATATATGTGTTGGGATGTTTGGTTGGTCCAATAAAAAAAATTGTTTGGTTTGTTTTAATTAAATTTGTTTTATATTTATCTGTTGTTTTGATTTTTTTTGTGTTAAAAAATTATTATATATATACGAGAGTGAGTGAGGAGCAAAGATATTGTTTTGTTTTTTTAAATTGTTTATATATATATATATATATATATATATATATTTTTAAATGTATTTCTTTGTTTTTATTTTATTTTATTAAAACAGCATGTTCCCTAGATTTGGAGTCGTTTAATATTGTTTTTAATCATAAATTTTATCATCTAATCTTTTTATATTTTTTTATGATGTTTTCCATAGTGTTAGTTTTTTTAATCATTGTTTTAAAAGTTGTCACAGTTTTAAGTTCGAGAAAAAAAGGGGTGCTTTTTGTAGCGTCTTTATTTATTTATTTGAGGGTTGATTTTAAGATTTTAGTTGCACCAATGCCAATTGTTGTTAAAGCCACAATTTCAAATAAGTTGTAATTTTAACCTCTAAAAAAAGAGTACTACTAGTAGCACCCCCATTCACAAGTTGATTTTAAGATTTTAGTTGCAACAATATTGGTTGTAAAGACTGACTTTTTAAAAATTGCAATTTTAACCCTTAAAAAAAGAAAAAAAAATTGTAGCACTTCCTTTTGATTTAGAGGTTGATTTTAATGTTTTGATTGTAATAGTAACTAGTTGTTAAGACCATGGTTTCAAAAAAGATGTAATTTTAACCTCTCCCAAAATGAGGTAATTTTAAGAGCACCACTTTTTGAGATTAGAGGTTGATTTCAAGGTTTTCATTTCAACGGTATTAGTGGTTAAGGCCATGGTTTAAACACGTAATTTTGACCATGAAAAAAAATGATTTTCAAAGCACCACTTTTCTATTTGAGGGTTGATTTTAAGATCTTGATTGCATTGATATAAGATACTAAGGCTATGGTTTCAAACAAGTTGCAAATTTTAACTCAAAAAATGATGATATTGGAGAACCATTTTTTGGTTTAGACATTGATTTTGATGTTTTTGATTTAAAAATAGGGGTTTTTAGTGTTAAAGTTCTCGTTTTGATACCACAATTCTCATAAAGCATGCAACTATGTTTCACAATGTCTACTAATGCCCATTAGCCACAATAAGGTAGAAAAAACCAAACTAGTACCCTTTTCATCCAACTTAGATTTCATAGCTTCGATGTTAGCTTAAGCTCTTTCAAAATAGTGTACATACATGCAACTTTAACCATTAGCAATACAATGACTTAAAGTTGATTAACAATGTTTGTCATTCTGTTGTAATTCCCTAAAAAATAATGTAGAGAACCTTTCACCATCTCTATATTCTTCCAATCAAACTTGTGTTCACCAATTTCAAGCCTTGCAATGAAATTAGGCAATCTATGTATCTACAAATATGACAACAAGGCTTGAAGGTTGGATTTTGTTTAGGCTCCAGTATACAACATTCAAATATTTCACAGGTGACTTTGACATAATCATGAAATATTACTCTAAAAGCAATTACTAAAATAAGCAGTGCTTCATCCACCCCTAATTAATAAATGATTTCTATTGCATAATAAGAATATAGGAGTTGAATGCATTCATAGTTTATTTGTATAATGAGTTGAATGTCAAGTGCTTCCCCTTCCTAGCTTATTTCGTTCATCTCCTTTCCTTTCCCCCAATTCACAATTAACTTATGATTATGCACATTGAGTTCTATCATTCATATGGTTATTTTATGATTCTTAACATCAGGTTTTGCACATACTCTCGCTAATGATTAGTTGGAACTTTCTAAAAGAATGTTGTTGAAATTTTGTACAAATGTGACCACACTTTCATAAAACATAAATAAATAAAAATTGCAAACCTTGTCATGATTATATGTCTATGAAGAAAACACTAATTTGACACTATTAACTTGGTCCATGAACTATCAATACAAGGGACTCACAAGTGATGCAATAATTGTCCTCAACATGATTTCTGCTCTAACTTATACAAACTGTAAGCAAAATAACACATTTCTTCACTTGGGTTCCAAATCCCATAGATCCCCTAATCCTAGTCAACCAAAACAAAAACAAAATCTTTACATTCAATCATTTTTTCATTAATCATAATAATTATAGTGCTAAATGATCTAAAAATAAACTACCTATATAAGACAGTGCATTAGTGATAATTGTTCATGTAAATGGTTAGATATATATGAATCATAATGAATCCATCAGATCATGCACAAATGCTCTAAACATTGATGTATTGTGACTTATTGGTCAATTAATTATTTCTTGCATGCACAATTTTTTCTTTGGCCATGTGGAGAGCTAGAAAAACTAGAAGGAAAGATGGTTGAAACAATAAGACAATTGGGTTGCAAACGAAAACATACCCCCTCTTCATTCTTATATGCTCCCTTTGTGTTCTCGGAGAAGAATTATTTAGTATGAATCTAGGCTAGTTGGTAGATCACAACACTAGGTACTTAGCAACAAATTAAATAATGGATGTTTTTATACACATTAATGACGTCTAGTTCTTCACATCGGCTTTTGTAAACTATACTTGTCAATGATCAGTTGGAACTCCCAAGAAGAGTAACATTGGAAGTGTAAATATGATAACAATTTAGTAAAACATAAATTTATAAAAATCAATAATGACATCAATATAACTCTATGTATTCCTTGAGACAACTCTACATTGACACATCACGATGCAAAAATGAGGAAAATAACACACATCATAAGTGATGCATGAATGACACATGTGCAATGTAATTTTAAGCTAGAATGACACAAAACAAAATAGCAAAAAAATTAACTCTCTTAGAGTACTTTTAGTATATATGTGTTCTTGGCAATGCTTGAGTCCTCGAGAAATTGAGAGGTTGTTATTTGAGAATATGAAAACCTTATGAAACCCACCAAAATAAAATAAGTTGATAGAGAATAATTATTTGGTATGAAGTTATGTTAGATTGTATATCACAACACTAGGTACTTGGGGATAGCTTGAATGGCAGTGGTTGTTTTTTTCAATGTAGTGTATTAGCTTAAACTTTGAAGATAAGAGATGGTTACAAGGATGATGTATGCTTTGTTAATTTCTCAGCTACAATTTTGTTTCATGGAGAAGTAACACAATATATTTTCATAGAAATGCATATATTATCCCTTGTTGTAATATATTTGGTGCATTGAGTGTGATGTTTCGCTGTATCAAATCATATAAGATATGGTATTATTATTTCCTCTAAATATTCCCTTCACTGGGTTATTCATTTTCTCTCCTTGCCTCCCCACGCCCATACCTTCACAATGACCTTATGATCATTGACATTAGATTGTATCATTCACTTCAAAGTTTACCTTATGATTTTTTACTTCAAGGTTTGTAGATTGTAATTTCGTGAATGATCAATTGGAACTCCTTTGAAGTAAGAATTGTGTGCAAATACAATCATTTTTCATAAAATAAATGTGTTTTTAGCAAAAAATTCATAATGACATTACCATGACACTACATGGCTATGAATAAGATGCTACTTCAACACTAAACAATACTAAAATGATGCAATAGATGCGCCATCGATTCATGCGACACATGAGTGATGTCAAAATGACACAACATGATGCAAAACATAACATCATTTTTAATATATTGAGCATCATGAATATGGTGCAACAATGATGCAAATACAACATAAAATCAATTTGAAAATCCAACGTGTACTAGCAAAAAAACTCAACCAATGAGGTTGAGGGCTATAGAAACATGATTCAACAATGGTAAAGCCTCATGTTGTAGTAGTGAATGGTATGGACATTATGACTTAAGCAATTAATCAATAAGGTGATGCAATTAAGATATCAAATATGTCAAGCAACAAGGGGAGTTACCGTAGCAACAAGTCCAAGCCTTTTCCTTTTATGGATTGCCAATGCTTGTTGTATCAACAACGACAACTTGAGTACGTGAGAGAGTTTGATTAGGACTAGGAGCATTTTACTATGATATATGGTCTACTACCAACATGTACAACACAGATAATAACTAGTTGCAATCAATTCCAACCCCCAAAATTGGTGAACACACATCTAAAGACCAACCATAGGCAACTATATGAAAACACATTTAAAGGCATAGACCTGCTAACATATGCCATTGTTATTCTCACTTGGAACACATGCCATCACATTTAGCAAAGCATAGAAGATATAAGATTTGAACATATAGATATAGGCACATAAACTAAAGAGATATACAATGAAAATCAAATCAACAAACAACTAATCATGTAACAAATGATTTATCTTAGATCGTTAAACAAAAAAATAGAAGCAAATAGGAAGAAAAGAATTATGTATTTCTTTAAATTGAATGGATAGAGGTGAACGCTATTTAAAGGAAGGCAATATGAATTAGGTAAAGAGGCAACTCGGATTGCTCATTTAGTGTAAGAGAGTATAGTCAAGATTAACTAGAGGTAAGGACCCTTAGTTAGCTATGCTACTTTCCTTATCTGAGTTACACTGACACATGACCTCAAAACCACTAGTTATAACTGAAGATTGCCCATGCACTAATTGTTATGAGCATGCAAAACGCTAACTAGGTCAACAATGGCATTAATGGCTAAATTTGGACATGAATGGTCAATTATGAGCTAAGTTAGGGGATCACTCTTAGTCACTAACTGAAGTTGAACTCCAACATTCCTAAACTCAAGGAAAAACTCCCCAAATCTAGGAATGCTCCTAGGTCAGCCAAAATTGGTCATTAGGGTTACTGGTAAGTGGTAGATAAGGTGGTTTGGGACCCTTAGAGTTTATAATTATGCTCTAGGGTGACTTAGGTGGTCAATATGAGTGAGGTTTGTACTACTAGAGTCATGAAGTCAAGGTATATGTTACTAGGTAGGAGAAATATGCTATGGAGAAGGTATTTTACTCCAATGGAAGATGCATAGTAACAAATGTTAACACCTCAACCAACCTGAACTTACAAACAAACGACGATCGTCTAACAATTCTCTTCAACTCTCTTTTCTTTCCTCTTTTGTGTTAATTACTTAAGGATATAGACCAAATGACATTTTAGTTTTTAACATTAATTCCCAAGTTATTTGTATGATGATTTTGACCAAGCGAGACTTTTGTGTTAACATCAATCTTTGAATAGTGAGATAGTGTTTATCTTTAAATTTGTATAGTGACCTTATCGAAAGTTACCTTAAGTTACCTTTCATTTTATACTGAATTGATCAAGATACCAGTTTCTTTATATAAGAATTTCATAAAATGTTAAGGGTAAAAACATGAAAAAAGAATTGGCACTCATGACTACTTCATGGGTCCATGAGTTGCATCAATTGGAAAACCCACAAGAATTCCTCTACTATTATTCTGCAATAATACCACATTACATTATTATTGATATAGACATCATTTTGGCCGATGGTGAACAACAACCTCAACAAATCTAATGTACTAAAGTACTATTGTACCATGCCAAGTACTATTATTACTTTAAATCAACCAATTCCATCCCTTAGTGATGTATAACCCAGTGATTCGACCAATTGAAGCATATACTCATCGATATGCTAAACCGAAAGTGGTTAACACGTCTAAGGACCAACCATATGAAACTATATGAAAAACATGTTTAAAGGCACATACATGCCAATATGCGCCATTGCTATTTGCACTTGGAACACATGCCATCACATTTATGAACATATGGATATGTTCTACAAACAAATCGTAAGAAAGCACCCAATTCATGTGACTCTAAGCACTGCATTACCACATCATATTATAGTGTCACTAGTAATGGAGATTTTTGTCCACTACAAAAGGACACAGTAAAAGGTTCTTCACATGGATAAAGAATGAGCAAGAATAGGGGCACACAACCTTTTATTTTTCTTCCTCTACAATCAAAAGTCTCCCAAATTGAGACATTGAGGGAAAGGGTCAGAATAAGGAGAAAATGAGGAATAATTTGAATGATTGGTGAAGGGATATGTTGCAAGGGATCAAACAAATGACATAGTGGATCTACCACAAACAAACTATAATGTGTCCATACGATGCAAGTGAGGGAAGGATGTCTTTTAGTTTTCAATTTTGGAAATGTAGGATTCTTTTTTTAAAGAGATTCCTCGTGAACATAGCAATCCATGAAAGATGAAGTTTCAGTTTCTATCTTGGAGGGTAAGATAAAGCTTGTTTCATTTCGCTTCTCAATTCAGGAGCCCATAAAAATTAGGAGGTCAATCGAGAATAGGTTGGGGAAACAAATGGTTGGCACCAAAGATTGAATTCGGGGTGTTACCTTGAGGAATGATATTAAGCCTTTGATCTACAAAGAACTAGGATTAGCCTATGACTTCTTATTTATTAACTCTGAGAAAAATTTGGCCTGAAGTAGAAAGGTTGGCTTGATAGTTGATTCATGTAATTATGCTTCTCTCCATTCCTCTCACAAGATTGAATGAGTTGAGTGCATTACGACTGGATCTATGGTGATGTGATGGAGCATGATGCTTTCTCTAGAATGGATTGAATCAATTTATGTATGGATTTTGATATTGTAGAAATTCTACGTTAGTTTCCACTTCATCTAAACATTCTATGAAGTTTCATACAGAACGTGCAATAACCGATTTTGATTCTCTAATTCTCTTTGAAGCAATTATCAAATTGTTTCCCTTGTTGTTCTCTCATGAATCCATCAACCAATGAAATATAGATGGAACCACATTCTTCAAAGTGTAACCCTCTATTAAGCTAGAGTGGCCAAACTAATTGAATAGCCCAGAGAAGCCCTCCATTGCGAGCAAGAGAAAAGGGTTGATAAGACAATACACTAAATTAGACCACACTAGATTGGTATGAAACGTCGATACTTGGTAAAATTATGCGATAGATACAGAAGATAGTCTTCGCCAGTACACTATGCTCAAATATAACCTCTATGTTACAATGACTTCTAGAATCTTCATTCATAGGCCCTTCACTTCCAGGTACAAGAGAGTAGACATACATTACTTGAATTCATTCCTACATCCATGGACACTTTCTTTACTTAGTGTTATTTCTAGGCCTTTCTAGAACTTTCTTAGCAAGTGACATCTATACAACACCGTCCCAAGGAATGCAAATATTGTTGTCACACGAAAAAACAACTGTCAAGAAATAACACATAACCATGAACATACATAAGTCATACAAATATTTCCTGTAATAAGCTCATATAACAAAATGCTACAAAAATAATTCTTGCAAGCAAATAACATTGATTCACATATGCACATTTAGCATTGATTGTTAGGGAAGTCTATTAAAATTCCTAACTCAAAACATAAGAAATCCCTTCATAAATCAAATTTGCCTTGATATAAGGCCAAATAAGGTGAAAAGCCATTTGATTAGGGAAAATATTATACATGGTGGAAAACTTAGGATAAAATATTAAAAAGACGTTGACTTGTGTGCAGTGTAATCGAAAAATCAACACACTAATCACTAAAGTCCCTAGATCCAAGGCAAGCACTAAGTTTCAAATATACAAAAGATTGAAATTGATTAAAAAGGAATAAACACCTAGAACAATTGGATTTCCAAATTGCACATATAAAATAGTGTGAAACAATGGATGCTCAATTAATATGCTAATTACTCCATATGATGTTTCCTATCTGGTAAACCTTGTGTTCTTTTGGGCGTCGTGAATTTTTTTGTTGCCTTGGTCATTTCAGAGTTTCATACCCCTGCTTTATCCTTTCGTAGTGTGTGGGGCAGAGGTATCCCCTTTTGTTTTGGTTCCTGCATGATCCCGCACGCATGGATGTATTATTCGTAATACTTAGTTGATTTTTATGTTAGCTTTCCATGCAAGTGAAGGGAAATTTTTGTTGAAGATTATGTAACTTTTGGAAGATATTCTTATTGTATTTTTTTGGGGAAATATTCATATTTTAATTGATTATGTAAAAACTCTAAAAAAAATATAAATTCTATTTGTAAAGTCAAATTAGAAAAATCCATAATAATTATTTTATAAGTATTATTTAAAATATAAACACTACTTGTAAAGTCAGATCAGAAGAATCCATAATAATTATTTTATAATTATTATTTAATGTCTCCTAAGTGAAGTCGACCTAGTTAGTTAGAGAAGTCAACAACATAAAGAAAAATCACCCTAAAGAGAAGTATAAATAGGGGGGTGCACTTCTCATTTGGGACACACTCACAACAAGCAAGATCACCCCTACATGAAGAAGAGGTTCACTCTGGCTAAGAAGATTATTTTTTTGGGTTGTAGAAGAATTGGAAGACATATATCGTTTGTTCTTAGGTTTGATTAGAAGCTTCTTGTTAACACGGTGACATTGTATTTGTTGACGAATCTATACTGAATAAGTTTGTTAGGTTTTCTTCCCTTGAATGGTTTCCTAAAGGAGAAATTTTGTATCTTTGTGTCTACTGTTGAATGTATTTATTTCAGTGATCCTTACGTATGTGATTATAATGATGTGACATGTTGAATGAATGAAAGTCCAACATAATTGCTTTTAAATCAAAATTCTAACATGGTATCAGAGTCGTGCTGAAAGAATTCATTGCAACAGTTGTAGCAATTGTAAATGTCGGAGATTAGGGCTCCATGTTTCTAGACTTTCCATCCATAGAGCAAGCTTGAACTTTGCATCATTGAAATCGCCTTAGGAGGGTGCATATTTTTGTGGGGGGGCATCCTAGTTTTGTGGAGTTTCAGTTTTGACCTAAAAACTGCCTAGGTTAAGAACTAGGGCTCCATGTTTTGAGACCTTTTGTCCACTAATTGGGTTTGACCCTATCCTTCTCCAACTCGCACTAGGAGGGCACATCTTTATGTGGAGGCAAAATTTAGATCCGAGGATTTTCATTTTGACCTAATTACTATTGCTCGAGAAATATAGGGCATCATATTTTTGGCAGTTCTGTCCACATATCCCGAAGAAAAGTATCTTTGCTAAACTTGCCTTGAGAATGCACATCTTTTCCTTGGATCAGAACTTCAAGATTCACAAGTTGAAAAATTAGGGCTTCTTTGACAAACCCTAAGTCGACAGATTTCAAAAGGACCTTGCAACAAGCACTTGACTTGAGCATCTCAATTGGTAAGTTCTATAATCTTTATTTCCATTTGAGGTTCTCATATTATTAATATTGTCAAGATGAAAAGCAACACCAAGATTGAAGAGAAGCTTGAAGGGGTTGATAACCTCAGAGCATGGAAGTATAGGATCCTTCTCCTTCTAGAAGAAAATGATTTGGAGTATTATGTTAAGGAAGTGGTTGCAAAGCCAGAGGGAGAGGAAGACATAGCAAGACATAAGAAGAACATGGTTAGGGCTAAGACATTGATCGTTGATTCCATTAAGGACCCCTTCATCCCTCATGTTTCACTTGAAGACTCCCAAGGAAATTTTTGATGCACTAACCAAGTTATATGAAGGGAGGAACATCAACCAAAAGATGACCTTAAGAGCTCAACTCAAGAATGCAAAGATGCAAAATTCAAATGCCATCTAATCTTACTTCACAAGGATCTCTCAAATCAAGGAACAACTTGAAGCTATTGAAGGTACAGTTGAAGAAGCTAAAGTAGTAATGAATACCTTGAATGGTCTCCCAAGGTCATGGGAATAATTTTTTCAAGGAATATGTTGCAGAAGAAAGATAACAAAGTTTAGCAGGTTGTGGGAAGAATGCACACAAGAATAATCTATATTGGTAGCTAGAGAAGAGAAGTTGGGTAATGATGAAGATCAAGCACTAGCAACTCATATAAAGAAAAAGAAGAGCAAGAAGGAAGTTCATCCTTCAAAGAAGTATCCTAAGTTTCATAAGTCTTAAAGTACTCAAAGAGATTACTCAAATATTAGATGCTACAACTGCCAGAAGATGGGACATATTGCAAGAAATCATCTTCAAGCAAAATAGTAGGTCATAAAAGGAAGGAATAAAAGACATCATGCTCAGGTTGCAGAAGAGAATGAACAAGTTTAGAAGAAAGAAAGGGAATATGATTCAAGTGAAGAATATGTATTGTAATCACTTGTTACATGAATTATCTCACAAGTTTGATTCAAAATGATTCACCTCATAAGGTTAAGCTCGATAGTGCTCAGTTATAGAAGGAGAAAAATACTTTACTTCAGAGGGAGTGACTACAACACAGATTGTGGAAATAGATTGAGAGACATCATCACTTAGGGTTGTTTGCCTCAATATCTCAAGGATATGCTTAGAGTGATAATGGATGTCTCCCCTCACAGTTGGAGAATCTTGGCATGATTCTTGGGATTAGAATTTTGGAAAAACCAGATGATATTTTCTTAGTTAAGGAAAAAAATGTTGTAGATATCTTGAATAGATTTATGATGATGGATTGTAAACCCATGCCTACATCGATGGTAATGAACATGAAGTTATTGAGTGATACTTCATTAGAGACAGTGGATGCCACATTAGAGAGACAGATGATTGGTTTGTTGATGCACTTGATGAACACTAGACTGGATATATGCTTTGCAGTGAACACTTTGAGTCAGTACATGGTTGAGCTCGAGACATTTTCACTTGATTGCAGCAAAGCATGTGATGAGGTACGTGAAGGGTACCCTTGATTATGGACTCATATATGAGTAAGATCAGAATATTAGTCTGCAAGGCTATGTTAACTCAGATTGGGCCAGTAGTGTCACAGACAGGAAGAGTAATTCAGGATGTTGCTTCAATTTAGGATCATGCATGATATCTTGGTTCAATTGGAAGCAAACTATTGTGGCACTTAGTATAGCCAAGACAAACTACATTGCAACTTGTTAAGCTAGCAATGAAGCAGTGTGTCTTTGAAATTGACTTGTAGGGTTGTTAGATCTCGAGTTAGAGGCAACTTATATTTTCTAAGGCAACCAGAGTTATGCGAAGTTGTTTGAGAACCTGATGCTTCATGATAAGCCCAAGCATATCGAGATCAGGTACCATTATATCAGAGATATGGTATAGAAGGGAGCAGTGAAGCTCCAGTATATTGCGATGGACGAGTAGACAATCGATGTGTTGTAAAAGCCTCTATCAAGAGTGAATTTTGATTACTTCAGTGATAGGTTTGGCGTGATGTAGAGAGATGTCCCTCATAAGAGGGAGGGATGAGTACACTATACGATTCAGGGGGTGGTAGTTGGATAGTGTGGTAGCAACATGTACTTATTTACGAGAATGTATTACTAGTCTCTGTTTGAACTGGAGAGAGTGACCAAATCATGGTGACTGGAGAGAGTGACCATACTAGTGATGACTGGAGAGTGTTACCATACTTTTGTATGTGTATCCAGTCGAGCTACATATCCAATTAGATCTAGTATATGTGTGTGCATCGGAGTGAGTGACCAACTTATGACGACTGGAGAGTGACCATAATCATGTTGACTAGAGAGCGCGACCATACTTTGTATGTGTATCCAATCGAGTATGCGTATCCAGTGAACTACAGAGCATGACCAACTCATGAGGATTGGAGAGCGTTACCATACTTATGAGGGTTGGAGAGAGTGACCATACTTGCAAGGAATGGAGAGCATGGCCATACTCACGAGTGTTGGAGAGAGTGACTATACTTACGAGGACTAGAGGGCGTGACCATACTTAGTATGTGTATCCAGTCAAGTAGGCATATCTAACCGAGTATGTGTATCAAATTGAGTATGTGTATCCAACCGAGTATGTGTATCCAATCTAGTTGTGTATCTAGTAGGATGTGTGTGGCTAAATTCCTTGTGAACTAGATGAAGTCTTGTAATGATGTAATGTGTGCTCCTAGATCGTTGGTGTGTTGCTACTATGATTCCCTCGAATGTATGATTATTACTGTGATGACTTGTTCGTAGAGAAATTATAGTGATGTATAGATTCGAGAGATGTCACAAGTCAATGGTTAGAGTACAGAGTTGCAGCAGCAGTGATGATGATCACGTCAGAAGAATACCTTCCTTGTTAAGAGGGAGTGTTGAAGATTATGTAACTTCAGAAGATATTCTTGTTGTATTTCCTTCGGGAAATATTCATATTGTAGTTAGCCATGTAAACACCCTGAAAGAAAAATTATAAACACTACTTGTAAAGTCCGCTCAGAAGAATCCAAAAGAAATATTAAATAAGTATTATTTAATGTCTCCTAAGTGAAGTCGGCCCTGTTTGTTAGAAAAGTTAGCCCCATAAGGAAAAGTCACCCTAAATAGAAGTATAAAAAGGGGGCGCACTTTTCATTTAGGACACACACTCATAACAAGCAAGTTTGCTCCTACATGAGGAAGAGGTTCGCTCCAGCTAAGAAGAAGACTATTTTGGGTTGTAGAAGACTTGGAAGACATCTATATTTTTTTCTTGGGTTTTATTAGAAGCTTCTTGTTTACATTGTGGCATTGTACTTGTTGACAAATCTACAATGAAGAAGTTTCCTAGGCTTTCTTCCCTTGAAGGGTTTCCCATAGAAGAAATTTTGTGTCTTTGTGTCTACTGTTGAATGTCTTTTTTTTAGTGATCCTTATGCATGCAATTATTATGACGTGACATGTTGAATGAATGAAAGTCTAATATAATTTCTCTTGAGTCAAAATTCTAACAATTTTTCGTATTCTCATGGGTTCCATACCCTACACCCCATGCCTTCTCATTTGTTCATGCCTTCCACAAAACTTATTGAGTTAGTTATCCCCCGCATAACTAAGATTTATGTTGTGCAGATATTTTAACTTCTGCAAAACAAATTTCCCACATGAACTCATGATGCCCGATGCTCGTACCATCAAACAACCTCTAAGACTTAGAAATTTTCATTTTTCTCATTCAAATATTTTCCATACCACAACCCTGAGTCGCATGTCATGAAAAAGTTGGCTTCCCCAAATAATTATGGCATTATGCTTACACAAGTATGTCAAACTTGCCAACTTAATGAGGCATGATTTTCGCCTACCAACTCAAATCTCTTCAACAAGAGGGGAATTAGTGTTTTAAATTTAAAAATGCGTTGACACATAACAAGATTAGATTGAGTTAATGGCAATTTAAGAAGATGAAATGATTGCATGTGTACAGATCGAACACAAAATTTTAGATGTGTGTGTGGCAGTCACTGTTACCCATGCATATTGATACCAAGAAGCAGAGTTGGAATTTGACGAGCATTTGCCTGTTTTTTACCCTTTTTCCCATCAAATACAGGTAAAATTTAGCCAAAGCCGTTTTGTTAAAGGGTTGAAATTTTTGGTAGAACGTCATTTTGACTGTTTAATTTTTTATGAAAACGTCATTATGCCTCTAAGTTTTAACTTCTAAGTGAGGTCTAGGTCATCAATTTCCACTTGGCACCATCCACTTGAAATATTAAATGCCATGGCCCATCGTTTAATGCCATTAAATGCATAATTGTGTGAGGATATATGAATACACGTGGCTGGTTGTCCTTGATCTGTATTTAGTTCATTGATACTTTCAAACTACAACACTAAAACGTTATTATTTACAAGTACACATTTAAGTAAAACATTTAGAAAAAGGGAATATTAAACCCAAAACGTCAAAAAAATAATTGTTTGACAAGTAAATTTTAAGTGAAATTCCAACACTGCCAAGAAAGAACAATGGTTAAGAAGAGAAGAGAACCCTTTGTGGAGATACTATGAATTCACTTTCCAAATAGAAAAAGGGCTTCCATTGGTCCACGACATATAGATGGTATTCTAAAAGGCCTCAGGACGAAAAATCTTTTCGAGTATGGTCTGGACTATCGACATTGCATAGGCTGGTTGCGTGCTTGAATCTTCAAGTTTCAGATAACTCATAACTCTCTATGTTGATAACTTTGATAAAGGGGACTCACTTATTTCAATTAAAGAAGTTGGTAAGACTCCCATTTCTCTTTCTCCTGGTGTTTTCAACAGGGTGTTGTGTTTTCCAAAGCATGGTAAGACCCTCAAGCTGTCTGAGGTTGATTCTTATCTTTATGCGAATGGAGGTGAGTTCACCCTATTGAAGGATTTATTGGCCCAACTCTTTGTTTGGATGTCAAACCTTAGTCAACTTGATATATGTACACTTTCCAACCTTATAAGTTTGCGACTCTTTGGACGTTTGGTTGGGTAGGATTCAACTTCTCATGTTCCTAATACGTCTTGTGTATATTACATCTTTCGATGCAAAATGGAGTTACATTTGATTAGGGGTATATAATTTTGAATGAGTTTTCCAACAACTTTTGACTTTTGCTCATACCCAAAGATTTTGCATGACTTCTTATTTGGTGTTTGCTTTAATTTATTGCAATGCTCTTGAATATTTCCCTCTAAAGGAATTTTTTTTTAATGGACCCGGTTAAGTTTTGGTATCCTGCTTTGTGGAGGCATAAGGCACCTTCTCATGTTTATCAAGACCAAGACATCTTTGGAAGGAATTTTAAATGTCTTCTCGCTGGAACTAACCTAGAATTTATTTCCAAGCCAACAAGAGATTTTCTAGTTGGAAAGGGATTATGCATTGTTGAGGAGTTCACTTTTATCAGAATTTGGTTTTAAAAGAGAATCATTTTTGCTTCCTTGTTATGTCAATGATAAAAAAAACATATAATTGAGATGTGTAGGCAATACAATAATTAGTGTGGCTCCTTTTATAGGAAAATGAAGCAACAATTCATTTCTACACCCTTTATGGTGCCATACATAGTACTGAAGAATGCATCCTCTGTGGTAGAATGGTTTGAGGGTTTGGTTCTTTCAATTTAAGCAAGTTCAATCCATTAAGTGTTTTGATTTAGATGGCATTTTTACAACACATATGTTATCAATTGGTTACACCTATGTTTAATCAAGGCTAAAAGTGCTTTAGAAGGGGCAGAGGATAATGAGGGAGGCATGACAAATGGATCTGGTTTCCCCGATGACCCAAGAACATGTATCAATGCTAGTTCATGGCTGAGGGATGTTCTTCTCCAAGAAAGAGCCAGTTGCTAAAGGCATAAATAGAGAGAAAGGTCTATGTTGGCATAGGTGTTGTTCACCATTTAAATAATAGTCCCTCACAAAATCCTCAATTTGGTGAAATTGTTTTCAAAGAAACACACAATGATGGGGATCATTGTGTTGATGGTGGAAATGGTGAAGAACCCCTCATAACCAATTGAAAACTGTACATGCTACACCCTCTGTACCTAAAAGTAAATGTTTTGGAAGTAATAAAATCTCTTAGGAGCTCGAGATTTCAGAAGATACCCATAATTGTATGGAAGTTGATGATACTGATAAACTGCTCGTTTATAACACATTATACAACCTAACGAAAACTCTAAATAGTTCTCGTTTTTTTACATGTTGCATTTAGCAAATATTTTTACCCTCAAATCGAAAAGTGGTGCTACTAGTGGGACGCCATTTTTTTGGTGGATACAATTTCAAATTTTTGGAACCTCGTCGGTTGTTTTTTTAGTCACATAAAAAATGCCAATATTTATTAAAAACGCACAATAATGTTTAAAAATTTATATATATATATATATATATAATTGATTTTTTAATTAACAAAATAAACAATTTTTTTTAAATTATTTATTAAAATTTGAAAAAAATATAACGATGTTAAAAAAATTAAAAAAATTCAAATACAATATTAATAAATAAAAATACTTAAAATACATTGATGAAAATAATAATAATTATTTGTATTCCAATGCTCGTCACTCGAGGCTGGTAGCATTGAACCATTGGTTAAGAACCGCAACCCACAGGTATCTAAGCCATCAAAGTCACCCTGGGATCGCACCCAGCCTAAACCACACCAACCCTTAATATGGTTGTGTTTTTTGGTGTCTCCTCCCAATTGGCCTACCCCTAAGGGGAATTGAACCTCGGTCGCCCTGTTAGCGAGACCCACACCTTAATTGGATGAGGTAGTGAGAATAAACAAAAATAATTAAAAAATAATATTTATTTTCTAAAAATAATTTCTTCACTAAAAAAATATAAAATTCGTATTAAAAAAATATTTTTTATTAAAAAAAGAAATATTGTTAATTTCAAAAAATATATTTAAAAATCAATTATTTACAGATTGAAAAAAATAAAAAATAAAACCATAAAATACATTACAATTAAAAATAAATAAAAATTAAATTAAAAAAAAACTATTTAAAAAAATTAAAAAATAAATCATTTTGAAAAAAATAAATAAAACTAAAACAAAACAATCTACACCACTCCCCATCCCCCTCACCCCTAAACCACCCCTTCTCGTGCTGCGCCCCCCCCCCCCCCCCCCCCCCCCCCCCCCCCCCCCCCCCCCCCCCCCNTGGGTGAGGATGTGGGCGAGGGGGTGAGGGGGTCGGGGAATCGGGTGGTTTTTTGTTCAAATTGTTAATTTATTTATTTTAAATAGTTTTATGAATTTTTTTAAATGTATTTTAATTGTAATATTTTCCATGGGTTTTTTTTAAAAAATTATTTGATTTTTTTTAAGTTGTAATTTTTTTGGTTTTCTTTAATTTGTATTTGATCTAAAAAATAAATTAATATGGGTTTTTCTTTAAATTTATAAAATTTAATTTTTTTAATTAAAAAGTCTTTTTTTAATAAAATTTTTAATTTTTTTATACTAATTTCATATTTTTAGTATAAAATAAATTAATAAAAAAATTACTTTTCTTAATGAAAACAATTATCTTAATTTTTAATTTCTTTATAAAAAAACTATAAAAAAAAACTTTATAAAAAAAAAAAGTAAAAAACAAGGAGAGGTGTGAGTCATGGCCACGAAGAGGGGAGGCCCCATTTTTCAAGGCCATGGTTTAAAAAAGGTTGCAATGTTAGCACTACTTTTCGATTTAGAAGTTGATTTTAAGATTTTTCTATCAATGATAGTAATTGTTAAGTCTATGCTTTCAAATAAGTTATAATTTTGGCCTTTGAAAAAACTAATATGCTAACAATAGCATTAGTTTTCTATTCAAGGGTTGATTTTAAGACAATTGTTAACAACAATATGCATTTTTAAGGAAACGGATGTATTTTTAACCTTGAAACAAAAAAGTGTGCTACTAGTAGCATCACTTTTTGATTTGAAGGTTGATTTAGTGTTTTTAACACACAAAAATGAATTTTTGGGGCTAGAGTTATCAATGCATGGGTATAGAGTTCTCCTTAGGTTGTATAATGTGTTTTGGGTGTTTATTCAACTGGTTGACATAAAACTCATATCTCATGAGTTGACATGTGAAGGACCATCTATTTTTTAAGAGGAATATGTCACCCTTCATCATGCAAACTATGATAAGGAGACCAAAAACCTCCAAATAAAAAGAGTTGATGTCAAAAATAAAAAGATCACCAAGTAATGGAACACAGAGATTGAGATGCAAGGACTCAAATCTTCTTGAGTCCTAGGATTGAATTAAGATACAAGTGAAGCCTTGTCCGACTTAGTTAATGAACAAGAGCTCGAGAATGTTAGATTAAAGAAAAGGGTACTTGAGCTGGAAGTTGTTCTTAACCCTAACCCACTTTTTCCTGAGCCACTTTCTCGGTTCTTCTAGATAGTTTTTAAGGGGAGGCGTCAGGATAAAAATCTAAAGTGATGAAAGTTGTTGAGTTTCTTGTCGGCATTAGGTGTTATATAGAAGATATTATAATATAAGGCTTGATTTGATTCATTGGGAGTATAAGGAGATTGTGGTAAACTTAGGCATATAGGAAGGATTCAATCTCTTATAGAATATTTGCAAAGGGACCTTTAGACCGATGAGAAATTTTATAAAAAAGTTGGGTACATTCGCAACAATATCAACAAGCGTGATGGAGGCCAAAAAGAAAGAATATAGTTTCCCATCAAAGAATTATTTGAAACAGATAAAAGCAGGATCTATTATAGAAAGAATTGTTGTCCTTCAACACCTTATTGCTACCTGCGACAAACTTAATGAAAGGAGAAGCTAGGTATTTAGTTTACTGAATTAATTAAACAACTTCAAGGCCCCCCCATGTTTTTCGAATCACTTTTTATATCTAAATACCAGATAAAAAATGAATTGGGCAATCTCAGAGTCTCGTGGAGAAATCGGTTTCATAACCTCTCAAGTTTATCTGAGGAACAAATTAAATCTTGGTTAGTTAATTACATAAATGAAAATGATGACTGGGTGAACGATGTAAATCAATAATGTCCTGAGCTACAAGAGATTGAGGAGGAATTATTTTCGGCAAGAGTTAAATAAGATATAGTTGTGGCACCACTATGAGAGTATATAGAAGAATGGCTAAAGAAATTTAAGATAAACATTTTTAGTGACTCCACTGGGGAGATCCAAGATTGTTGTTTCACAAACCATATTATTCTATTGACTCTAATTAAATTTCCTAGATACAAACCCTGTCCAAACCCAACTTCCCATAGTAACATATTATACAAATTGACGAGAACTCTCCAGAGTTCTTACTTTTTTATAGGTTGCATTTAGTGGCTACTTTTACCCCAAATTGAAAAGTAGTGCTACCGATGCACCCTTTTTTGGGGGGCAAAATAGTCACTTTTATGAAACCCTTGATAGATGAAAATGCAATCGAAACCTTGAATCAACCCCCAAATCAAGAAATGGTGCTATCAGAAGCACTAATTTTTTCCCAAGCTAAAATTATGATTTTTTTGAAACCTTCGACCAAAGTTGGTGCAATCAAAACTCAAAAGAAACCCTCGAATCGAAAAGTGTTGATGCTGGTGACATCTCTTTCTTTTATCAAGTTACAATTGCATTTATTTCGAAACCATGCATGGCGTTAAATATATTAAAATATAAGTTTCTCTAAAAACTAAAACATTTGCTAAATTTGAAAATAAAATAAAAAAGAAAAGAAAAGAAAAAGGCATTTAAACATTTTAAAATATCAATTTTTTAAAAATAAATTTGAAATTTAAAAAAATAAAAAAAAAAATAAAAAAAATAAAAAAATAAAATAAAAAAGTACAATTTGAAATACATAAATAAATAAAAACAGAAATACAAAGGAAAAATCATTTTAAAAAATTCAAGGGTCCAATCCCATTCTCTACCATTGTACCCCTAGGTGCACCCACACAACTCGCAATCACGGGGAACATGTAGATTGGTGTGTTTTGAACTTGTAGCCTGTATTACAACATATCATCTCATTTTCAAGCGAATCGTCAATCAAACTACACCTATGTGAACGTATTTTAATTTTAAATATTTATTTTTACTTTTTACTTTTTACTTTTTTTTTATATTTATATATTAAAATAATGACCTAACATATTCATAAAAACAAAAACAAAAAAACAAAACATTTCCTATAAATTATTTTTCTGCCAAGGTTCCTTCCTTCACTTTTAAAAAAAAAAGTTTCTTTTCAAAAACGGTATGCCTTGGAATTGAATTCCCTATCGATATGTGGAAATGAGACTTCTTCTTATTGTGTTTTTGGCTCCAAAGTTTTTGTCATTATTAGATTTGAGGCTAAATTTGTTCATTAACATCTACCATTTTCCCACCATATCTTATATTCATAGGAGAATGAAAACATATTTTTAAGATGCCTAATATTCCTCATTTTTCTTTATCCTCATTTTTATTCCTCATTTTTCTTTATCCTCCTAAGTTTTTAAGATTTTTGGATTCTTCATTTTGCTTTACCCTCCTTTTTTGTTGTTTTTTCTCCTTCTTTCTTTTTATGAGCTCTAAACTTTCAATCCTTTGTTTTCCTCGTTTTTTTATGTTTAAGAATTCCCCTTCCTTTGCCCTCATTCTCTTTGCTTTGTTTTCAATTTTATTGTTTGGTTTTCTCCGTCTTCCTTTGATTTATGTTCTATCTCGTTAGTTTGCTTGGGGTAATTTTGACAATTTTTTTGTTTTTCCTCTCTATGTTGTAGTTGACCTTTTTATTATTAATTGTTTTATATTCTTGGGATTTTTATCTTTTAATTTATTAATAATCATTTATGGTTTATTATGGTTTGTATTTTTATTTTGTTTATTTTATTTTATTACTATTATGTATTATTAAATTGTTTTATGTTTTCAATGTTATTAATTATTATGCATTTTTTTACAACAATGGTTAAGATTTTTATTTATAAAAAGCTGCAAGGTATATTCATGCAGCAAAGATACATGATTGCCTGGAGGCTTATAATTCCATCTGAACCCATGCTATACAAAATATAATGCAACAATCCCTGCACTCTGTCATTCTGTTTGTCTCTCTAGATACCATATTACATAATTCCCACAACAAAGTTTTCAACCGACCCCAAGGACTACTTACTAACATAGATGGATAGATTGTTTCTAAAACCATATCATAGAGTATCCAATAAACAGAGACTTTTAATCGTCCTAGGCTTAGACATCTGAGACATGTTACTGAAGGTAAGAGATTCTGATAGACAATAAAAAGGAGACAAGTGAACTGAACTAAATATTACTCAGCAAATTGGTCATCACCGAAGGCGGTCACATTCTCCATCTTAATATGACTAATTTACCATGCCACAAAGTCAGACTGGGCTTCCTGAACTAGGCTCTAAATGAAATCCGGGGTGTCTGTAATTTCTGAGGTTTCCAAATTTCCAAGTTGTTGTTGAAGATAAGTCACAAGGGTTTCCATATTGCTTAATTTTTTCTCTAATTTCTTGTTTCTGGATTTTTCATGGTTCACTTCTTCTTCCAAATTTTTAATGCAGTGGTTGGCATCGGCATACTCCTGCTCGCGAACCTCCTCCTCCCTGCAAAGTCTTATCTCCACCTCCACGAGGCACGACCCATGCATCAAATATCCCTCATACGTCTCTTACCATCCTCCTCTAGGGAATATAGATGTAGACAGATGCATGTGCCATCCTCCAATCCCTCCCGTACCCTATGAATATCAGTCTGGTTCATGTTTCGTTGTGTTCATTTCCTCATTTGAGAACAATATTCAGCTTGCTACGGAGCATTCAATGCGACTGCAGCAGGCATGCTAACCCTTTGATTAAAATTGTTTAAGATCCAATCGTTAGGATGCCTGCATTCAAGCTCTGCAGCAGGTTGAGTATTGCTTGCCCATTTCCTCCACCATGAATGCTCATTTAATCCCTGGCGTCCAGACTATCGAAAAACACGGAAGCCACATGTGTAGATTGAATTAAGCCACATCTTCAACGACGATCCCATGAGAGCATCAAGTGAACTTCACATTGTTCCACTTGGCTTGGATTTAATCCAAATGCATTCATTTTCATGGGATAGGGTCCCACTTACTTGGGACATGATTAATGTTAAGTTCCCCTTCATTGATATGCGTTGCCTCATTTGCTTCTAAGTCTGCTTTTTTGTTCAAGTTTCTTAAGACATGGAAGTAGCTTACCTTCTTCAAGCTTTGAGTGAATGTTTTGATTCTCATTATGATCCTCTTCAACAAGAAATTGGAGGAAGGGAGAGAAGAGTTCATGGTGACAATAATAAACTTATGAGTCTCTTAGGATACACATTTCAGAGATCTGTTGTTTTGAAGCTAATTTGCAACCTTGAAAATTTTTGTTTTTTCCCCAATCTCTATGAGAAAATCGATTTTTTTTCCCTCGGGTTATACAAACCTCCTCCCCTTGGAATTTACCACCCCTAATTATTATGCATTATTATTAATATGTATTAATTAATTATTTGTAGTATTATTAGATATTAGTTATTATGTACTTTAATTATTTATTATTTGTATTATTGTTAGCTATTATGTATTATTAATTGGTATGTATTATGCATCATTGGTACTTATTATGTATTACCAATTTTTAGGTTTTATTAATTTGTCTTTTGTTTTGTATTATAAAGTAACCGACCTCTAAAACTTAAAATTTGAATTCTCTTTCTCCCAGCCATCTATACAAATAAGTCTCATTTGCAACTCTTACCAATGACAGATTGTCCTGATGATGAATCTAGTTGAGGATTTGAAATGTTAACTAAAAATGGGAACTGTGGATACTCCGAAAACCTTCTCTTCATACATTATTCACCACATAAATCTTAGATCTCTAATATAGCATATCCTTAAAGTATACTGAAGCTACTATAGTAGGATATATTAAAAGAAAAATTTTATATTTGTAAGTGCTTTGAGCTAAAAATATCGAATGCTTATAAGATATGAATGCCATAAAACATAGACTTTCTCACATATATTGTTAAGCCCTAAATGTTGGGCACATTTCCCCTTATAGTGTGGCAAATTATATTAATCTAGATGTTGATTTTGGTCCATTAGTTGTAATTGTCATTAGTATGGTTATATTAGTTACATTGGCTTGGGTCAATTAGTTGGAATTGTACCTCTTAGTCTCTTATATATAGGAAGGAGACCTTTCATTTGGAGCATCATATTTTGTCTTGTCCTATGTACTTATTACAATTGTATAAGGAGGTTTGCCCCTCGAAGAGGCTTTCTATTCGTATATTTTCTTCATTTTTAAGGCATGGATTACTCTTCATGGTCTATTAATGCTATTTTCATGCTCTTTCTAGGACTCAGTTGCATAACATTTGGTATCAGAGCTTGGACGCTTCCAAAATGACTCATATTGGAACTTCCGCCATATAAAAAATTCTACAAGGTTTCAGATAGCGAGACTAAAAACCCATCTAGAAAAAAGGTCTATCTATTTATGGTACAATTTTCGGATCCTGATTCATTACAAGTTCAAATATATTTGCAGTGAAATATATGGTTTCTGACTATTCCATAAACTAGTCTAAAACATGTGTTGTGGTAAAAACAATCATATATGGGCATGCGAGATCCAAATTGAGTGAGACCTATTGCATCATAAAGAAGACAAACCAAAATATATGTGGTATATTTTTTATAGTCACATACAAAATATTGGACATGTGGAAGACCATACAAGTTCGCTCTTCTAAAGGGACCAAAAATAAGAAGTGTTGGGATATTTGCAATAACTTTTTATTGCCACATCAAAATTAGGTCAGACCCATGTCATTGGAAATATGACACATTAAACTATATTATGACTAATTTGTATACCTAGAGGAGCCAAAATTTCAAATTTACCTTAGTTCCAAGTCGGCTAGTAAACAATCTTCAATTCAAGGTTTAAAAAAGGTACACGTTTTAAATTTAAATAAATTTGAGTAGAAGGATATATTTGAGGTGAACCAAAGGTGTGATATCTATCTATATTGTTCAAAAATCCACCAAAAGGAGGTGGAAAAAATTACACTCCACTCAAACCACTAGAGGATTCATCCCTTACCTATAACGAAAGTGAATACCTATCTTTCCGAGTGTCCAAGTTGGAAAATATGATTAAAGTGTCTCTGAAAACTATTGATTTACTTAATTTAGAGGAAAAGATAATGGGACATATGGAGAAGATGATGGGACATATAATAAGATGGAGGAAAATATGAAAAATATTGCTAATATCATACAAAATTCAAGAAAAAATCTCCTTACAGGTGATGATGTGTTCCAGGGTACTCAAGAAGATAAAATTAGTGTCCATGTTGAGAAACATTCCATGAATAAGAATATTCCAAGAAGAATTGATTCTTGTAATGGAAGTAGCCACGAATGGTACCAAAGGGGTATCCAACTCCCTAAGATTGACATGAGGAAGTTTGATGGCAAGGAACCCATAACATGGATATTCTAGATGGAGTAATTCTTTGACATACACTGGGTGCCAAATCTCTTAGAGCTACCTATTGCATCTTTATATTTAGAACCAGAGAAATTTGTGTGATATCAATGTCTTTGGGAACGCAGAAAGAACTCCATTATCTATTGGTTCATTTTAACAGAATAATTTATATCATATCATGATGACGTTAAGAGCAATTCCTTCTTTACCCAATTGATAAATGTAAGACAAAAGGGCCCAATAAGCGAGCACATTCAACAGTTTCAAAAGTTGAGTCTCAAAGTGGAGGGAATACCAAATGATAAATTGTTGGATCTCTTTATTAGAACCTTAAATAATCACATCCAACATGAGGTGCATCTCTTTGAACCACCATCCTTGGAGAAGGCTTTCGTGATGTCAAGGAAGGTTGAAAGTAAATATATGGCGAGGGATACTAGAAATCCCACTTCCAACACATACAGAGAGAATGATTATCCTTCTTCTAACCCAACTCGAAGGTTGACACCTCAACAACTAGAAGAAATAAGAGCAAAAGGTCTATGCCATAATTGTGACATCAAGTATAGTAAGGGACATAAGTGTGGAGAAAATAAATTATTCTACATAGATTGTGAAGAGGAAGAACCAAAAGAATAGGAACCATCGCAAGTTGACGAAAAAGAATTGATTACTCCTGCCATATCTTGTCGTGCATTGGCTAGAATTAACACTCCTCAAACTCTCAATATCAAAGGATATATCAAAAAGAAAAAAGTAACAATGTTGATTGATTCTAGTAGTACTCATAATTTCATTCATTGTAAATTAGCCAAAGATCTCAATTGCTTTGTATATCCAACACCATAATTTCGAGTAATGATTGCAGATGGAGGAACTATTAATTGTTCATGGAAATTCCATAATATCAATCTTACTATGGTGAAATATGTATTGAATAGTCCAATGATTGTTATCCCAATGGGTTGTGTTGATGTTGTCTTAGGGGTTCAATGTTTACAATCATTAGGAACAATGGTTTTTAATTTTCAGAAGCTTTTCATGAAAATATTTTGAGTTAAATGGTATCACATGGAAACCAAGCAAGGTGATCATGTCTAATGGTATTATAAAATTGTTAAAGAAGGGACAACAAGGTGTAATTACACAATAATGCTCACTATATGTACAAATATATAAAAATCGTATTTTCCCAAATCTCCAAAGGGTCCTTAATAAGCATTCCAAGGTATTTGAAGATATTCCAAAATTTCTTCCACCTATTCAAGATGTGTACCATGCTATTCATTTAATTCCAAGAAGTGTTCCTTCTAACATCAGGCACTGCAGATACCCTTATGTCCAGAAAAATGAAATGGATCATATGGTTGAAGAAATGTTGGAGGCTAGCATAATTCGTCCCAGCCAAAGTTCTTACTCCACACCAATGGTAATGGTACACAAGAAGTATGACTCATATTATAGAGATCTTTCTCACCCTTTTAATGCAAGTACAATAGCTACGATTGTGAGGAAGTTACATTGAAACCCAAAAATCCTTGAAAGCGATATAGATCTAATTTTCACTGGAAAATGTTGGACTAGATTATCTTCTTGTTTGGGTACCTAGTTGGATCATAGTTCATCTTATCATCCTCAATATGATGGGAAAACTAAGATAGTGAAAAAAGGTTTGGAAGGCTATCTTTGTTGCTTTACAGCTGATAAATAAACACATTGGGTGAAATATTTGTCTTTGGCTGAATGGTGGTATAATACTTCTTTCCATACATCATAAAAAAATGTCTCACTTTATGGAACTTTATGGGTAGCATCCTCCATCTATCATAGATTCTCCCTTAAAAGGAAAATCTAAAGTTCAATTTGTGGAAGATCAAATAGAGCACCCATAAGAAGTTCTCCAAATACTAAAGCACAACCTCGTTATGTCAAAGAATAGGATTAAACAACAAGCAGATCAACATTTCAGTGAAAGGAGTTTTGAAGAAGGAAAAGTCATTTGGGAACATGAGCAATTCACTGAAACAAGGATCAAACAAATACGAAATTGGGATATTGTTGATTACCTCATAAAGTGGAAGAACTTACCAATTACAAAATCAACATCAAAAGACGAGTCCTTCATACATAAGCATCCACAACTAACAAAGCGTTGAGGACAACACTTGTCTGAAGGGGAGGGGCATGTTAATCCTTAATTGTTGGGCACATTCCCCCCTATAGTGTGGAACACTATATTACTCGTTAGTATGGTTGTATTAGTTACATTGACTTGGGTCAATTAGTTGGAATTGTACCTCTTAGTCCCCTAGGTTTCCTAGAACTAGAATTTGAGCTACTAGTTGGATAGGGGGGTAAATCCCAATTCGGGAAATGCAATGTTGAATACTAAACTGGGGAATTAATACTAAAGACTAGATTGGATGTCTAAATCAACTAGCTTTTAAAGGTCAATTTACTATCTTTACATTGGATTAAGTTGTTTCAATTACATTGTTGAAATTATTACAATTGATTATATTGTAGATGAATTTTGATTGTGATTATAATTTTAATTATGATTAGATGAATTAAGTTGTTTCAATTATATGACTAAGAGAAACATAATTTTAACTACTGAAATTGTTCCAAGAAATTTAGGAACTATGTTGTTAGAAAGGAAATAAATTTTATATGCAATATCATGAATTCAAAAATAATGTTAGAATGGAAATTATTCAATTAGTTCGATAACAATAGTAAATAACACCCATAAATGAATAGGGGTGTTACTTTGTCTACACTTTGTTATCACTCAGAATATACCTAAGGTTGTGAAAGGTGTGAAAGGTAATCTCAAGGTAACAACAAAAACCACTTTTAGAAAAAAACTGGCTTTTCTTTCCAGAGAGGGATCTCTCAAATATAAATTTAACAAGGCCATATATTGGAGTCAACAATTTTAAGTTATGCATATGGTTGAAACAACACATATAACCATTGGGCTATGGAGTCAAAACAGATAAATATAATACAAAGCTGCTTACACAGAATCTCCGCAAAGGCAAGATAATTATTCAGCCACAGTCATTCATTGATTTTCAGGCGATAGGAAAGAAACATGAACACTCCATCAATATAGAGCATCACAGGATGAATTCCATATCAAATTTAGAAGAAATGTTTGTGAATATCTGAAACAATAGCCATAGCATACAAGTATGAATTCTGAAACTATTAAACACTGCGTTCAAACATGAAAGAAAACATAATGGAAGGTAAACACTTAGAAAACATTCACAAGGAAAGAAAGCACACACTGTAACATAAACAACACATGAATCTTTGAATATCAACTAGTATTCGGCTCTGTAATTTTATTCAAAAAGGATCTCACAAAAACATCGATCCAAACTTACGGGTTCCAACCCCCGATACATCAATAAAATTCAAATATATACAAAAATAGTTTCTTCCAAGAACATCAATAACCAACTAATCTGTTAATCATAAGTTATTGTGACCATATCCCTAATAACTAGGAAGAATAATTACATGTTTAGTTTGAAATAACAAATTGCTTGATTATAGCAAACTCCATAACTGCAAGGCATCACGAACAAACAGCTTCTCGAAACTGCAACACCTGTCTTCATGAATGTAGTATGTATTTGGTTTTCCCAAATTTCTCCACGATCTTCCACTGTTCCACATTTGGAGTGTCGTACTTTGTCATCTCTCTTATTGACACCTCCAAATCCACATAAGATTCATAAGACACAGATGGTAATCCTTTTTTAATAATTAAAAACGTGTCCAATATTTCAAAGTCTTCTGTCAACTTTTCAACAATAACCTTTCCTGTCAATCCTTTGACTAAATCTTCAAATTTAGAATGATCCATGCGATGCTGTAC
Source organism: Pseudotsuga menziesii (assembly GCA_001517045.1). Classification (NCBI taxonomy): domain Eukaryota; kingdom Viridiplantae; phylum Streptophyta; class Pinopsida; order Pinales; family Pinaceae; genus Pseudotsuga; species Pseudotsuga menziesii. The sequence goes on from LPNX010354822.1 coordinate 450,540, forward strand.
CAATAAGATGTGATATTGTTCCTAGGAAAGCAATCGTCCTTCGTCATCCCAAAAAGAAGGGAGACCATCATCAAATAAATCTTTAAAAGCCATCCTTAAATCCTTGATTTGAGAAGACATTTGATTCGCTTTATCCTGCACGACTTTCATAAGTTGATGTTTATTGATAAACTTCTTCGCCCATAACACAATTGCTACCCTGTCTTTGATCCCAATGTCCTGCAAATTTTGATATGTCAGAGAATTCAAGAAATTCACAGCATTATGAGCATTATTCAGATGTTTCTTTTCCAATTTCAATCTAGTGCACTTTCATCATCAATAAAATTTAAATAATGCCTAAATTTAGTGATTTCCACAGACAAAGAATCCCAAATCAAATGTTTAGCTCCCTGTGAAGGAGCTCTTCCTATATTTCTCTCTTTTAATTTATTGATTTTTTTTTTGTAATTGGCTCTTCTCATTCCACGCTTTATTCTTCTCTTCAACACTTTTAGCCAATTTTGACTTGATCTTTTCATTCTCATCCTTTAATTCCTTAATTTCCACTTCTTTCAAGCTCACCTGATACATGGGAACTAGTAAAGCATCTGCAGAAAATTCATTTAATGGTTTTTCAACATTAATAAGGGGTAAATCAGTATCAACGAAAGGTTGATTCATCAGTTCTTCCATAACCTCTTTTTCATCATTTTGATCTTTTTTCAACTTTGCAATCTAAGCTATCAACTCAGCTTTTTCTGTTTCCCACTTGTCTTTCTCCTCCTGCAACTTCAATGATTTTCCTTTATAATCCATCATTTCCTAGTAGAATTTCTCTTTTTCTTCCTGTAATGCAAACAATTCTGAAAATTGAACATGTTCAGCGTTAGGGACCTTGAGCTTCTTTTTCAACACTTGAATGTTATTATCCTTTAGAAGCTTCTTCGTCGCTTGCATGCTATTTGGTTCGGTCCCTAAGCTTATAATATCCCCCTGTAACTTTTTTATTTGAATCAAATTGGCCTTATTTTCAACCTTCTCATGTTTCAATTGAATTTCCATTTTATCTACAGGAGACTGTAATTTAGTAATTTTCACAATTGCATGTAACAAATCAAAATAAATAACATCTTCGGTTTGTTTGTGGAGCTGTATTTTATCAGGAAAACTGATTTTGTCCAGCTTCACCTCCATTCCAGACACCTTTTTATCACTTACCACAACAAATTTTAGGGTATTCCTCTCTGCATCTTGAGTAGAAATCAATGAAGTTTTCAGATTGATTAATTTCCTAACTCGAGGAAGCAGATTCTTAGTTTTCTCCAATGACTACATTTCTTTATCAGCATAACTTGACATTAACTCTGTCATGGATTTGTAACGAGAACTGGATTCTGTTTTACTTTCATATCCAAAAGAATATTGATGCATTTGCACAGACTTTTTCTGAAACGGGACAAACTTCTTTAAATCTTCTGAAAATATTTCTTCTGAAATAGTTAGCTCATCCTGAGGATGCGTTTTGATCTTTTTATTAGAAATCTCTTCATCTACGTCTATGCCATCTGCTTCAGAAAGAGTGCTTTTATTCATAACACTGGAATTAACAGACGTTTGAACTAATACAGCCAATCTGTCCCTTCTTCTTTTCACCGGTAGCGTGCAAACAAAATGACTTTATCTTGGTCAACTCACCTTTTAAACAACGAATAATGATTCCGGGACCTCCAACAAGTTGTTTCTCATTTACCACTTTCCTTAGCGGAACCCACTAAAAAATGCCACGTGGAAAGCGATTTGGATTCTGCTACCACTCGTCCATTTTAATTATCGCACAAGTTTGACCTCTGGATTAAACTATAACTGTTGATAAGAATTCATCTCCTATTTGAACCGTTGGATCAAATCCATTCTATGCAATCCACCAGCCTTTCTCCTCGTTCAACCGTGCATCTTCACATCGCAGATTACCTTATGACCGTAGATTTTATTTACTTTATCTCTTGGCCTTCGATCTTGCTATCTTGTTAACCCATTCCACTCTTCGTCAAAACCTCTTTCTCGTGGAACTTTTCCCAGCGGATCAATTTGCAATCGTAGATCTGCACAATCACAAATCTACACCCTCAAATTGTGCAATGAATTAATCAAAGTGCGCATTTTAATAAAGACTCATGAATACTAACCTTTTGCCAACTTTTAATATATGCCTTTATCATTTCTTGATTATATCCTTCCTCATTTGTTCAATATAGAGGGTGTTAACACACTTAACCACCTTTTTTGCCAAATATTGGTTTGCTTAGCATCAACTGAATGGTTTAAAGAAAAAATACCTTGTCATTGTAAATGTTGAACTAGATCCTCAACCAAAAAATGTTTTTGATCAACCCATTATAGAATCCACCCATACTTTCACCCGAAACCCTTATCCAACATGCCAAGAGAAGTGATTACTAATGATCGGGAAAGCCAACACCAAGGCGTCTAATGATTTGAAACACTTTTGAAAGTCTTAAAAGGATTCCAAATCTAGTCCAATATAATAGCAACAACCAAATACTTCTGAACTAAAATTATTTTCCACAAACATATTTGGAATTCAAACTCCACAAACTTTTTTCTACCAATGGCTTGCCAAAAGAGAATATCTATTTCAGACCCCAACCACCCTCATGTTTTGGTTTTTCCAAAAGCTGTCATTTTTCCAGATGTAAGCCAACTCTATCATCTTTATATCACCTCTGGGAATCAGAGGTTGATACCTTGTTGAGTCTAGAACATGAAAATCTCAACATTCTCAAGATTTTAGATCAAAAAGCTAGACCGAAGAGTAGGATCACTTGACTAGAGGCGGGCGATAAAAACACAAAGTTTTTCATCAATATGCAGAACGCCACAAGAACATTAATTCCATTTGGGCATTGAAAAATGATGAAGGGATTCAGATCTCGGATCAAAGGGAGATCACACAATTGGCTCACTCGCATTTTGAGTCTTTTTACAAGGCCGGTTGAAACATAGTTGTTAGGGAGCAGATAAATGTGATTAAGGAATATCCTAGATTTTTTTTCTGAAGCTGAAGGTGATGAAATCTATCTTCCTATTCCGATGATGGAGTTAAAAGTTGTCATAAAATCAGTCATGCAGTCAAAAAGCCCCGGCCCGAATGGATGGAATATGGAAATTTTTCTAGATTGTTTTGACGTGATGGGTCTGAAACTGTTAAAAGTGGTAGAAGATTCCAGAGAAAGGGGAGCCATTTCTGGTGCTATTAACTCCACCTTTGTTTCTCTGATTCCAAAAAAATCAGCTTCAAAGGACCTGGGGGATTTTTGTCCCATATCACTTTGTAATTTTGTTTATAAAATCATAGCGAAAATTATTGCTAACAAAATTAAGCCCATCCTGTCCAGAGGCATTTCGGCTGAACAATTTGGATTTTTGGAGAAAAGGCAAATCCTGGAGGCTATCGGGGTTGCTCAAGAAGCTTTCCATAGCATCAAGCATAGAAATATGAAATGCTTTGCTCTGTAGTTGGATTTAAACAAAGCTTATGACAGTGTTCAGTGGGGTTTCCTCCGACTTATTTTAATCCAAATTGGCCTCCCTTATAGAGTTATGAAATGGGTTATAGGATGTGTTTTGTTCGGTGTCATATGTTGTCCTCGTTAATGGTTGTCCCACTAATTGTTTTCCTGCAATGTGGGGTCTCCAACAAGGATGCCCCCTCTCTCACTTACTCTTGCTTTTAGTAATTGAAGGAATCAACAGGATGATTAACAAGTCTAATTTGGATGGGAGCACTAAAGGTATCGATCTTAGCAAGGGACTACCAATTTCCCACCTACTATTTGTAGATGATATCATGATTTTTGGTTCGCGATTTCTTATTGAATGGTGTGCTTATCATACATTGATCATGAATTTTTTCTATGTTTCCGGGTTGTCCATAAACATATCAAAATCATCTCTATTGGAGTATGGTGCAGGTCCAACTGAATTGTATGAGATCAGGGATCTCTTCTAGGTACAAGTTCTACCCTTAACAGAAGGTACCAAATATCTTGGGTACTACATCAAACCAAATGGGTACAGAGCTGGAGATTGGAATTGGTTATTAAAAAGATTTGAAAAAGGGATAAAACACTGGTGCTAGCGCCGGCTTTCCCTCAGTGGGAGGATGATCTTGGCAAAATCTGTTCTAACAAATATTGCAGTATACTGGCTCACATTGAGTAAGGTCCTGCAATATATCATCAATGAAATCAGGAAAAAAACTATGGAGTTCGTCTTGTCTAATAACCTTGAGAAGACAAAATTTCATTTAGTTAAGTAGGACATTATTGCTAGGCCTATAGGCAAAGGTGGTTGGGGACTGAACAAATTGTTCAAATTCTCCCTGGATTTAAGATACAAGAGTTTATGGATAGCTATAACTGGTGGTAGTCTCTAGTTAAAGGTTTTACATGGTAAATATTTTAAGAAACTTTCTCGGGTGCAATTCTCATGGCGTCTTGGCTTGGACAATTTCTAGATATTTGGCAATTCTCGAGTTATTATCGATTGGGAAAATAACATACATGGGATAATATCCTCATCTTATCGGCTTCGCTACATAAGACCCGGTTGCCAATAAATCGCTTCCATCATATTACTTTTCGCACATCTTCAAGCATCAGAATGTTTGGGCTGACTTGTTGTGCAAGAAGGCGTTATTGGAAAGCGCATGCTCTTTCTTCTTTGAATTCTGGCAAAATGGCTCTCTCTCGTCGGCTGGCAGTGTGCAGACCATTTTGGTCTGATTTTTGTGGCCTAGATCTTTCTTGTTGGCTATAGTTTTTTGGTCTTTTGACGCTCTGGTCCATGGCACTGTCCATGTATACTTATTGACTAATGATATGTGACCAATGCATGTACCACTTCTAGGCCATCAGTTGAACATATTTGTATCCTATAAACTTAATTATACTTTAATAAAGTATAGCCATTTTCATGGAAAAAATCACCTGTAAAAATGTGAACTAATAAAAATCAATACACAATAATTGCTTCGAGTATTACTTTGACCAAATTCAACCTACCACTCCTAGACCATCATCTATGACACCATAAATGTGTCCACTCAAATTTACAAATCAACCATCCTAATCTTCAATGTTATAACTTGTAGGCTTTAACACAAACCCCATTTATTGCGCCGAGAGGCGCTCTACAGCCCAGTATGGGGGAGATCTTGTCACGTGATGTAACGTGATGTAACGTTACTAACATGTCGGGAAAAAATAATAGTAAAAGTGAATATTATAGGGGAGATCTTGTCACGTGATGTAACGTTACTAACATGTCGGCAAAAAATCATAGTGAAAGTGAATATTATGGGGGAGATCTTGTCACGTGATGTAACGTTACTAACATGTCGGCAAAAAATAATAGTGAAAGTGAATATTATTGGGGAGATCTTGTCACGTGATGTAACGTTACTAACATGTCGGCAAAAAATCATAGTGAAAGTGAATATTATGGGAGAGATCTTGTAATGTGATGTAACGTTACTAACATATCGGCAAAAAATAATAGTGAAAGCGAATATTATGGGAGAGATCTTGTAACGTGATGTAACGTTACTAACATGTCGACAAAAAATAATAGTGAAAGCGAATATTATGGGAGAGATCTTGTAACGTGATGTAACGTTATTAACATGTCTGTCGGCAAAAAATAATAAAGATAGTAGTAGTGAATATTATGGGAGAGATCTTGTAACATGATGTAAAATTTACAATATTGAATAACTAATGTAAAAAAAAAGTAGTAAATATTTTGTTGGGCTTAATAATGTAAGGTGATAACGTTTTATTTGAAATACACTCCCTATATTAATACAAACAAAAAAAAATTATATTAAAAAAAAAATTATTCTCAAGGAGCTCTTAGAGACTAAAAACAATCTTCCTTATCGACTATTGTTCCTGTTTTTTAAAGTTTCTGTCCATTATCACGGCACTGGCGACCCATTGTCACGGCACTGGCGAAAGTTTTTTAAAGTTTCTGTCCATTGTCACGGCACTGGTTATCCTTAAATAATGAATGAATGAATGGTGCTGAGCAACCAACTCGGAGAGCCGGAGCTTTGCTTCAACTCGAGTAGCCAGTGTCATCTTCAATTCCTGCGCAGATCCTTCATAATGGCTCACGAAGAATTACTTTGCCATGCCCAAAGACAAATAGATCGTTCATGTCTGAAGAAATCAAAGCAAAAAAATCTTATTGCTGGCAGAAGGTTCTGAGAGCCGAGGTCATGAGAAGCTTTTCTTATTAATGCCGACTACTTATAAAATAAGTTTGAAGTTTCCCCGTATAAAGACGTTGGGCCAATTTCATTATCTATTAGGTTTTTTTTTCTGCTTATGTATACAACCAGGTTTAGATATCTGTTCTTTATACTGCATGACTCTAAGATTGTGTGTACTATGTCCTATGGCCGAGGTAACACTTCTGTTTGTCATGCATCGCCAGTTCTCATAATATAGTTTCTGCTTTCGAGTAAAAATCTTATATTTTGTTCTTAATTTTCTTTTCTCTGTAATTTCATTATTCAAATCGAGAAGGGATTCCTGCAAAACTTATTTTAGAATTTTTTTTTGTATATATATGGCCAGGAATATATATTCTCATCGATAATGCTTTCATTTGAGAAGATATCGGAGAAATTTAGATATGCTTCGAGACAGAGATTTTATTTAATGAAAATAATATGTTATTGACACATGAAGATGGATATTTACTATTTAGTATTTACAGCCATAATTTATAATTTAGATTACACGTGCAGCTCAAACTAAAAATTTGAAAAGACTTTTTCTATATTCCCATAGTTTAAGCTTTATTTCTATGCCTCCACATAAGATCTTTAAATAGGCCAAGCTTTATGTTTAGTTTTACATAGATGGTTTAGTTAAGTGTAACTGTATTTATTTTTACTCTTTAATTTATTTAATTTGTAAATGGATTGGGCTTGCATCATATTAAAATTTTGCAAAGGATAAAGCACTCTATTATCAGATTGTCCACCAAGAAGTGTCATGTTTCTTTTTCTTAAAATTTATATCGATTTTGAATGAATCATTCATAATTTCAATGCAGACTTACTTAGTAAATCCATGAATGATATGGATAATAATGAATATTCATGTTTTGTTCTGGTCTGTGTGTTTTATGGTTATAAACAATTCAGTCTTAATGAGCCTTAATTCATTGGATAGAAATGCCTCGCATTTATTGCTCTCACGGTTTAGGTAGGCATTACTCCTATGCATGAACGATAGGTGGGAGTTAAAGTGGCAAATATTAACCATTGACCATTGAGCAGTGTAACATTAAATGTTCCTTTAACTGGTCTAAGCTGTGGATATGAAGCAATTTAGTTTAACCAATATTTATTCCAACTCGTTTAAGTTTTTAATTGTTTTTTAGATAATATGTTTGGTACTATTGTGGAATAGAATCAACAAATTTATGGGATAAATATTTCATAAAGGAAAGAGTCTGCAGCCAAGAAAATAAATCTATTAGAAAAAATTTCTGGTAAAGATTGGCGAATTAAAATATTTAATAGAAATATATCTTTAAAAAAATACAATATAGAAGTGCTCATTAAAATTTGATATAAGCAAGCTAAACCTCACCTTGATTTGTGCATACTTGAATTCAACATAATACTTTTCCTTTCTCAGGTCGGGTGAAACATGCTCGGGACCGCTATTGGATATTGCAGCGACCATCAATCCGAGGAGAACAGGATGGATATTGCAGCGACCATCAATCCGAGGAGAACAGGAACATTGTCTTCCATATATTTTTTGTGGAGTTTAAAAAAAAAAATCTTAATCGAAAGGCACTCCCTAACTATCTTGAAGGACAGGAAGCGTGGATTCATCTTCTGTTGTCCAGTAGGTCTTTGTGCATTACTATATCCAATGGCATGTTGATTAGTTGCCAACTGACTGTCATTACCGTTGTAATAGAAAAAGTAATTAACGGTGGCCTGGAAGTTTTCTTAAACCTGCAATTCCCCGCATGGGAAAACAAGAATATGGTCAGTACCTCTTTTGTAGTCAGATAGAATGTTAAGGAATGAAATTGGGAATTTTCAGTAAAATGAATATGTAGTTATCTCATAATTTAAACATTTACAAATTTAGATCTTAACCAAAAAAAAATATTGTAATCAAAATTTATTAAAAAGTCTAAAAAAATCTTATTAAAAGGCCCAAAAACAAATTCCCAAAAAAATTTATTAAAAATTCTAAAAAAATCCCAAATTTAGAATAAATAAATTGCTTTGAACAAAATCTATTGATCCATTATTTTAAACTAAATGTTAACTAAAAAGAAATAAACCAATCATAATTTTGGGTTTGAATTCGTAAAGTTCAAAGTGGATTTGATCCCTCTAATTCCTACAAAGACATTTAAAAAAATTAATTACACATTTCACTCTTGAGAATGATTGGTAGGCGAATCCCTCTAATTCTTGAGTGGATTTGATTCTAATTACTGGAAACTAAAGATAGTAAGCTTACATGGAAGTGGATTTAATTCTAATTACTGAAAACTAAAGATAGTAAGCTTACATGGAAGTGGATTTAATTCTAATTACTGAAAACTAAAGATAGTAAGCTTACATGTATATATTCCCTCTGCACATTCCGCAAAAATTTGGCCTTGCAAGGCCTCCTAAACAACCATGCAAGGCTTCTTAAACAATCCATGGTAAATTTCACTCAAGGAGATTTGTTTATTTTTTTTACCAAGTTTCAATTAAAAATGAAAATAAAAAAAATAAACAACTCCTTAAAAAAAATTAAATTTCAAAAAATATAGTATTTCAAACACTAATCAATACCTTCATTTCCCAAGATTGTTTTTTAATGAACATTGTACCATCCATCGGTGAATCATAATGAAACAAATGAAGATATGCTTAAATTGTGTATTCATTATTATACTTTAAAATTTCTAAAAAGATTATAGTTACTCGATAAATAGATATAGATCCTTATTTACAGGGTATGCTACATATTGGGTCATAAAATCCTTGTTATTTTTTTAGTTGCCAAAACCTTCAAATTATCTTTTTCCTCTGGATCCCTCTAATTCCTACAGAGACAATGAAAAAATTTAATTGCACAATTCACTCTTTAGAATGATTGGTAGGAAAATCCCTCTAATCCTCGAGTGGATGATCCCTCCCTCTAATGACAGTAACTTATTATTTTAATTGATTATCATGTAATCTACTTGAGAGATTTTGATTGTTAATTGTGTCTAGGTATTTAAAATGTATTATTTCACTACATAAACTAAAGATACTAAGCTTACATGGATATACTCCAGTTTTGTGTCACCTCCCACCACTGAAACTAGCCTAGATCCAAATCCTAGGCTCTATCAAGCGCCGAGAGAGATCAAATTTCCCGAGGTGCAAAGCGCCGAGAGGGATCAAATCTCCCGAGGTGCAAGGAGGTTTGCACCTCGGGAAATTTGATCCCTCTCGGCGCTTGATAGAGCCTAGGATTTGGATCTAGGCTAGTTATTGAATCAACCCATACCTCCCAAATTTAACATAAAAATCATTTTTTATGACAACATAATAGTTTCCTCACTTTTGGGGATTATTTTTACACCCAAACAAAATAGTCATTTCAGAAAGAGTAAATATGTGCATCCACAACATAGTAGATGTGCAATTTCTATAATATTAATAAATTGAATCGAGAAAATATTGAAATTATAAAAAATCTTTAATTATAATAGTACAAAATTTTAATATTATATAATATTAATTATAAAAGTTTATAGCACAATAAATCCACTTTAATTTCAAAAAATTTTTAAACACTAAAAAATATTACATATTTTTTCAAAGATTAAAATACATATATGTTCTATAAACTTTGAAAATATTAAGAGGTTTAATTGTGAGTGGGCCGACTATCAAGAAGAGAGAGACGGAATCCTCTTTCCAACTACAAAAGCATATTAAGGATATTTTTACAAAACAAAGGTCCAACGTTTCAGATCTGAGCTTATCAATAAATCTACAGGTAAGAAAACTATCCAATGGCAGAGGCAACTCATAACTCTTCCTTCGAATCTAAAACTGAACACAAATCTAAAACTGTCAAGTGGAGGAAGAAATTCCAACTGTCTACACTTGGTGAGAGTGGTGTTAGTAAATATATTAATTGACTATCTCAAGAATACTTAAAGAGAGAGATTATTTTTCAACTAAATTCATGAGCTAGTCTGATTATATTTATAACAAGCTTAACTTGTGAATCTCTTTGAACAATATGAACATGAGTTAAATATATTAATGCTTGTCATTGTGTTTAACTATATTCTCTCTTTCCTATACTTATGGATAACTTATAATGTTTGTCCAGAGAATAATTCTTACCTTTATTCTTAAGGACACTTTCTTTTAAATATATGTACCCATAATTAAAATATACATACAAAGAGTCATGTTGACTAATTCTCTTCTAAATAAATATTGATAGCATCTTCCTTTACTTTAGTACACGCTTGTTGTGGTCAATATTAAATTACATGTGATGGGCCTATGAGGTATCATTGCTTTGCAATAGTAAGGTTTTAACTTATTTTAGGTTAATAAGCTCATATCACAATCGGGTTCCCATGGAAGTAGGGAATTATATCACCACTCTCAAATGCTCAACTATGAGTGGTGATCTACCGCTAACGACAAGGATTGTAACCGACTTCCTTTGGATAACCCATAGATATTATGATGGCACTTTGTCATCATCCCAGATTACCAAGGATTTAATTTCCTTCAAGCTCTCCCCCTAGTGGATTCGTGCCCAATCACCGTTTTAGTCATGCACGCTTTCAGTATCCTAGCATATATTAATTTCATCCATAATTTGATAAAGCTAGTATTCATACTTACAGTGTCTTTTACTTACGCTTCACGTTTTTCTAGTCGTGTTCTCTGAGGGATGTTACATCCTTCAAACTACATAGCGGAAGACTAATAATACAATTAGAAACACAAAATATAAATAAATACAATACACATACACGAAAATAGAGAAGTCTAGCATTTATGTGTTCCTAGGATAACTGGAAATTACAAGCAGTGCAGGAGTTGGGCCAGCACAATGGCCGACGATAGTTAGCTAGGTTATAGTAGGTAACATAGGTATTAAAATTTCTAACGGGATATCTAAATTCATAAACGTCAAATAGACGTTTCAAATATTTTTTACCTGTCAATGTTAACGTGTTCATCACAACTTACATGTCAAATACATGTCAAAATGAAAAAAAACGCTATGTGGACCGTAAAATTCCAGGCGTGGTCCCACCACACGCTTATCCAACATGTAGAGTGCCTTTCTCAAAACCACAAAGAAAGAAGGCTGCTAACTCCTCGCTTCCTGCACCCTACTAAACAGTAGATTTGTACAACCACTGCCTTTCAATTGTACCCTTCCAGCTCCAATCCAGCATACGTGTCAAGTGTTTATTTGATCAATGGATGACGAAACGAGGTACAGGGTTTTTCTAACCCGACCTCGAAGAAAGAAGGCCTTCGGCCTAATTACACATATTTATAAATTTTTAAGCTAGGCAGAGTCATAAATATCAAAAGTTTCAGGGTAAGTGAACTCGTACATATTTGCAATTTTTTAAAGTTTTAGTTGATAGGTGGTGTTTCAAGCACATTCATGGAAACATACCTTTGGTAAGAGGTTAAAATAAACACACCATTTGAGGAGGTCAAAATAAAGATAAATGTGAAGGAGAGTCATGAGTCAAGAACATGCAAGGTAAGTAATACAAGTCAAAAGGTAAGTAATACAAGTCAAAAGCCAAAATTGTAGTCATATATTAGCCTCGATCTAAATCCTAGGTTTTATGAAGGGTCCAGAGGGATCAAATCTATTGATCTAGGATTGAAAATGGTTTTAAAACCATGGGTTGTTTAGGAGGTCATTGCACATGGTTTTAAAACCATGTGCAAGGCCCTCCTAAACCATGTACAATAAAACCATGGGTTGCTTAGGAAGCCTTGCACATGGTTTTAAAACCATTTGCAAGTCCCTCCTAAACCATGTACAATAAAACCATGAGTTGTTTAGGAGGCATTGTTTTAAAACCATGTGCAAGGCCAACATTTTTTGGGGATGATTTTTGTTGTTGTTGTTGTTGGGTAGAAACATTACAACATCAAGAGCTTTTGGGGTGGTTTAACCAGTAATTCTCTTTGGACTTCAATCTTGAGTGGAAAGTATTTAAATATAAATCTTTATGATTGGATGAGAAAGTAAAAAAACACTGATAGAAATACTTCTTTGATCTAGAAGGGGTTTCTAAAAATTTATCATTGTATTGGAATGCATCTCACTTGGAAAGTGGGCAATGGAGAAAATGTGATAGTTGGTATTGATCCTATCAATGGATTAGGAGATGATTATAAGCTTTTAGTTGCTATTACTAATTATCTGGCCAAAATTGGTTATTTCACTCCGGCTCATATTAAAAGGCCCATTTGGTTGACTAGGGAAGGAGTTTATTGTTTTTTTTGCAAAATATTTGGGTCTCGTTTAGGAGCTAGCTATTGAATGGGAAGATTATACTAAAAGACTGAATTCAAGTGGTACTAAGCTTATTATGGAAGCTGATACTTTGATTTAGTCAGCTAATGGCATGACTGGTAACATCACTGCAAAAATTTCTTATCATACCATTGTTCAAAATTTTAATAGCACTCCACAAAAATGGTGGTACAAAGTTTTATGGAAATGGCAAATTCCATTAAAAATGAAATGTTTTATGTGGCTTGCACTGCAAAATTGCATGAAAACTTGGGATAATTTGATGAAATGAGGTTGGTTTGGGCCAAGCCTTTGTACTTTGTGTAAAATGGAGTTGGAATCTATTGAGCATCTATTGTTAAATTGTAGATTTACGGTTGAAGTCTGGAAAAGGATATGCTTCTTACTAAAAATATCTCATAGTTGGGAAGGTGAAACTTTCGATCAGTGTGTTTATCAATGGAATAAAAACTACAGGGACCTTCATGCTCTTCCAACCATCATTTCCTGTAAAATTTGGTCTGTGAGAAATGTAAGTATCTTTGAAGATAAGCTATAGGATCCAAGCACAGTTTGTTTGCATATTTTAGCTCCAGAAAAAAGATTTCAAACAAAGAACATTGGCAGGGGTAAAGACAAGGGTTTTGCAGGATATCCATTTTTGTGGGGCTATTGGATATTTTGATGGAGCAACAAAAGATGGTTTGTGTGTTGTTGGTGTGGTTATTCTGTTAAATAGCTCAAATAATTTTAACTTCAAGCTCAACTCTGGTATTGGTACTAATACGAAGACTGAGCTTCTTGCTATGCAGTGCTCGTGTAAAGTTGCTTCAATTTTTGGAATTGTGACTCTACAAGTTTATGGTGATTCAAGGGTCATGATCAAATGGGCGAAAGGGGATTTTAACTTAAAAGTGGTTGAACTTCTGCCTTGGTGTTACAAAATTCGAACAAAACTAATTTTTTTCTCATATATTAACTTCCAGTGTATATATGAATGTCATATGTCATATCTTGAGAGGCGGAAGGATAATCAGGGTTTTTCATATGATGAAAGTCTAACAAGGGCATGTCAGAAGGTATCGGGGGAGGCGGAGGAGCCTCCCAAGCTCCAGGGGGAGCCGGATTGCAGATCAAGGATAGTTCGATAGATCTAGATATGAATAAGGATGGAAAATCAATGGCTCGAAAGCCAAGGCAGTGCGTGCCTAAAGCGGCCCTAATCCCAACCATGCAGGTTAGATCGTCCAAGATCAGGGAAAAGATTTAGTATATGTTAGACCATGAATTGATTAGGAAATTCGTGGGAATGCAGCCATCAGAAAAATCCCTAGTTTGGTGGATTAGCTCTTCATGGAAACCTAAGGGGCTCTATGATCTTCAGCTAGGATCCAAGGATTTCTTCACCATCTTTTTCTTCAATATAGAAGACAGGAACAGAGTCCTATATGGGGGTCCATACTTTTTCTATTCGACGAGCCTATTTCTCAGACCCTGGAAAGAGAAGTTTTGCTCGAACAAAGAGGACATGAAAGTAGCTCTGGTCTGGATCAAACTGTATTCTCTGCCTGAGTAATATTGGGATCCAGAAATACTAGAGGATCTGGGGAACTCATTGGGAAAATTCATCAAAATATCATAGTAAAATCAGATCCAATGATACACGACATACACTCGGATCTGTGTTTACATGGATATGACCAAAGAATTACTAGAAGCGATTCGGATGACATGGGACGATGAAGATTGTGTGCAAACCCTGGATTATGAGCAGATCCCTTTTCATTGCAGAAGATGTCATTAATATGGTCATTTGTTTAGGGATTGTCCCATGAACCACCCAAAAATTGCCACAAGGAAGGATGAGGAAAAGAAGGACCAAGGGTTTATGAGGGTACCAACAAGAAAGAGAGGAGGGCTAAAGCAAGAGAATCAGGAAGTCTACAAGAAAACAAGGGTATCAAACAAATTCAAGATACTAAAGGACCTTTCGGAGGAAAATACCGACAATCAAAGGGAGGGTAAACAACAAGACCAAACCCCCCAGGAAACAGAGGAAGTAGTTACCCAGATGGAGGAAGAAACAAACAAAGGAAAACAGCTAGAGGAGGAGTGAGAACTAGGAGATGAAGCAGAGGATATGGACCTGGAAGGGATAGAGCAGGCATGCGGAGATGTAGAAAAGGGCTATGTACCATAGGAACAAGTAATCCTGCTAAAAGAATCCATCCTCAGAGCCCGACTGTTAGGATATTTAGACACTTAGGAGTTAGTTAAGATCAACTTGTGTAATATATCCGTTAGGTAAAAGTGTGTTTCTTTAGTATGCATTAGTATGCATTTGTAAATATTCTAATCCGACGGTCACGATATGTTCTAGACATAGAGTGATCCGACGGTTCAACTTTTCTTAGATCATACCTACCATTGATCCGTGGCTTAACACCCGATTGGTCTATGATCTCTATTTAAAGAGCATAGAGGGTCCTTGGCTAGTTGATCGATTATGAGAAGCTCATATGTAACTTTCTTTCTTTTGCATAATAAATTGCTCCAAGTAGCTATTTGGCTGGGGCCGTGGACTGTTTCCCTCTCGAGGGTTTTAACCACGTGACAAACATAGGTGTGTTGATCTGTGATTTATTTGTATGAAGCGGTTGCTGAAGGTGTTTAGTATTTTGGGAGTACCCTATGTACCCGAACATGGTATCAGAGCTTTTATGAAGAGCCGCTTTCGGTTTTGATCAAGATCTGGAACCGGTGTTGCCGAAAGATTAAAAGGGTTTTTGTTTCTGGATTTTCTATGTATTTTTTGCCTGTGGGAGCTATTCCATTGTGTCCGGAGCACCGTTTCCATTGGGAAATAGTTTTCGTTTCACTGAAAACCATTTCTGTTTGCTCCAGAAACACCCATTTCGGCAAATCTGAAGGTATAATGTTACAGTGACGGATTTGTTTTTTTTTAATCTCTCATATTTTATCAGTTTATTATTAGATCTTTTCTATTTTAGTCTCGGATTGTTGCCTTCCATGACTGCGTATGCTCTTTGCCGTGCACCTTGCGCGATCGCGGTGAATCAGAAACAGTAAGGAAAAGTTTTTTTTTCTTGTCTTCTTGGCTACGTATGCTCTTTGCCGTGCACCTTGTGCGATCACGACAAATCAGAAACAACGAAAAAACTTGGAAATGTAGACTTTCCGGGTAAGCTAACCAAGATCTAACCCCATTGTGTGGAAGAAGTTTTTTTTGTTTTTGTTTTTCATTTTTTTTTGTGATTTGCAGGAAAAGAAAGCACAGAGACGAGAGAGAAGAGTAAAAAAAAAAATCCCCTTCCTCTTTCCATTATTTTACGTACCTTTTAAACTTAGCTCACTTGTTTCAAATAAAAGTGAGTCACTTAAGTCTTTTAATTTATTGCCGCACTATTTAAAAGTCACATTATTGTAAAAGTGAACATCACTTATTCTAAAAAAGTGATTCATTTCAAAGCAACTTTATTGTAAAAGTGATTGTCAAAGCTTGATCTTGGGAAGAGGGGGCTTCTTTTTTTTAGTTGATCAAGTTAATATCTGCCACGTCATTATTGAGGACATCTTCAACATTTTCTTTGATCAAGCATAGCTTCATCATCCAGAATCAGTTTTAAGTGCCGATTTTTTTTTTAAACCGCATATTTTTTCAAGCTCTTTGCATCCAGATAGTTAGTTTCTATTCTTTTAGCCATTATTTTATAGTATGGCCGCCCCTTGTGATATTATACTTACAAGTTCTAACTATTTTTCATGGAAATCTCGTATGGAGGATGTTCTGCGAAGTAGGGGACTTTTCAAGATAACCTCAAGGAAAGAAACAGAACCCACTAATGATGATAAGAAAATTAAATGGGCAAATAGATGTGATGAAGCTCGTGGATTGATTGGAATGTCAATCTCTACTGATTTGCGATTCCATATATATGGAATTGATGAACCTAATCTCGCTTGGGAAAAGTTGGAATCTGTGTTTGGTAAACACAATGAAATTCGGGGTCATCAACTTGAGAATGAGTTGCTTTCCTTGAATCCAAATGATTTTTCATGCATTCAAGACTATTTATCTAAGTATAAAACTCTTAGACTATTATGTGCAGAATGCAAGATTAAGAAAGAAGACAAACAATGTATTTATCATATTCTTTCAAAATTTGGACCTGCATATTCTGTTTTTGTATCTACATTCTACTCCATTAAAGAATCATTGACTGCAGCTAGCTATCAAGAGCCTAGCCTTGAATCTTTTTGTGATTCCTTAATTAGAGAGCAAGCTAAGCTCATTCATCTTGGAATAATCAACAATACAGATACATCTGGGAAAGCCTTATTGTCCCAACAGAAAGAAAAGTCCAAGCCTCCCAAGAAACAGAATTTTCGCAATAATAAGCAAACAACAAGGGTCCCAAACCCTCTCAGCCAACTCCTTCTTTAAAAAATGACAAAGGATCCAAGCCAAAAGGAAAGAAGACTGAGCGTCATTGCAATTTTTGTGGGAAAGATAATCATGATGAATCTAAGTGTTTTAAGAAGATGTCAGCCCTGGAAGCAGCAATGAAAAAGCACCACATCAGCCTAGATTTGTCTTCAGAATCTACCTCTCATGGACATGCACTTTGTGCTTCTGGTTACTCTTATACTGC
>LPNX010354822.1:468250-484649 GCA_001517045.1 Pseudotsuga menziesii
ACTGGTCTTCCGCTGGTATCTTGCAAGGATGGTGTTTGTTCTGGTTGTGTACTTGAAAAACATCATCGAGACAGTTTTGACAAACGTGCCTCCTGGAACACCTTGATTCCCTTGGAGCTTGTGCATAGTGACTTGTGTGGCCCTCTTCCATCTGCTTCCTTTTCTGGTTTCAAATATTTCTTAACTTTCAATGATGACTACTCCAGACGCACTTGGGTTTACTTCCTAAAACTTAAGAGCGAAGTATTTAACATGTTCTTGGCTTGCAATGCCCTTGTTGAAAAACAATCTGATCATCAAATTATTAAGTTAAGATCTGACAATGGAGGAGAATATGTTAACAACAAGTTCACTACTTTCTGCACTGAACAAGGAATCCAACAATATCACACTGTTCCATATACACCACAACAAAATGGTGTAGCTGAACGGAAGAACCGCACTTTAAAAGAAATGGCTAATTGTATGATCCAATCTAAGGGACTAAGTCTTCAATATTGGGCTGAGGCCATAAATTGTGCAAATTACATAGTTAATCACACATATACTAAAGTTTTATAGGGTATAACACCGGAAGAAGCATGGAGTAAAATTAAACTAGATGTAAGTCACTTTTGTGTGTTTGGTTGTGAAGCATGGGATCACATTCTGGATGAAAAACGGAAATCATTGCAGCCTAAAAGTGAAAAGTGCATATTTGTTGGATATTTTGAAGATGTAAAAGGTTATAGACTTCTTCAGCCACATTCTCATGATATAATCATTAGAAGAGATGTTAAATTTGATGAAAATCTCTTGGCCTGCGAGCCTAACTTGGCGGGTGTGCCATATTTGGCCTGCGAGCCTGATTCGATGATTATGCCTTCTTCTTCTTCTTCTTCCAGCTTCCTTGACAGGTTTCCAACTCCAGTTTCTGATGATGACAGTGAGGATGAAAATCCACCTCCGCCTGCTTATGTTCCTCCAATTGCACCAGCACCAATACTTCTTCGATGGGTTCGTTCAACATGTGAAGCAGCTGGTGATCTCGTCGGTGATCCTAGAGATCAACGTCGAACACATTCTCAGTTTCAGTGAGCCTCTTCTCTTTTGGCTCAAGTTTCCAAGAATCGTGATCCAGAAACTTTTGCAGAAGCTTCAGGAAATTCAGATTGGGATGCAGCTATGGATGAAGAATATCGTTCCTTAATGGCGAATGATACTTGGGATCTTGTTCGTCTTCCAAAAGGAAGAAAACTTGTAAGGTGTAAATGGGTCTATAGAACTAAGTATGCATCAGATGGAAGTGTTGAAAGACTTAAGGCAAGGTTAGTTGCCAAAGGTTTTTCCCAAGTAGAAGGGATTGACTACAATGAAACCTTTGCCCCTGTAGCAAAAATGAACTCCACCCGCCTTGTTCTTTCCCTTGCAGCCTTACATAACTAGGAATTCCATCAAATGGATGTCAAGTCTGCCTTTTTACATGGTGATTTACATGAGGAAATTTACATGGAACAACCTCCTGGATATGTTCAGAATAACTCTAGCCTTGTTTGTCTCCTTAAGAAATCCGTATATGGCCTTAAGTAAGCTCCTAGAGCTTGGTATGCCAAAATGGATAGCTTTCTCCTTGACACTGGTTTTTCTAGATGCCATTCTGACCCCAATGTCTATACCAAGAAAGTAGGAAACCATCTCATCATACTTGTTCTTTATGTTGATGATCTTATCCTTACTGGTAGTGACCCTAAACTCATAACCCATGTGAAATCCAGTCTTAAGCAAAATTTTGAAATGTCAGACTTAGGACATTTGCATTATTTTCTCGGTCCCCAAGTCTTGCAAACCAAAGAAGGAATCTTTCTTTCCCAGTCTAAGTATGCTTGTGACCTTCTTCGTCGCTTCCACATGGAAGATTGTAAACCAGCCCCTTCTCCCTTCCAGTCTGGAGTCAAACTTTCTGCCACTTGTACTTCCCCTGAAGTAGATGCCACCTTGTATCGTTAGCTTGTTGGTAGTCTTTTATACTTGACTCATTCTCGTCCTGACCTTTCCTTTGCCGTTGGTCGTGTTGCCCGTTATATGCAAACTCCTCATGAAAATCACTGGAAAGCAGCAAAAAGAATACTTCGATATATTCGAGGTACAATTCAGTTTGGGATTCATTACAGTACAGGGGGGAAACCTTTGTTGGTTGGTTTCATTGATTCAGATTGGGCCGATGATCTTGATGATCGAAAGTCTACTGCAAGTTATGTTTTCAGCCTGGGATCTGGACCTATCACTTGGGCTTGTAAGAAACAACAAGCTCTTGCTCTTTCTTCAACAGAAGCAGAATATCGAGTCGCAGTTAATGCCAGTCAGGAAGCTTTATGGCTTCAATAGATCCTTTCAGAGTTTGGATTCGAGCAGCAGCAGCCTACTCCACTTTGGTGCGACAATCAAAGTGCCATCAAGCTTGCCAAAGATCCAGTTCTACATCAGCGCAGCAAACACATTGAGCTACACATGCACTTCATCAGAAATCTTTTTCAAGATCGTGTTATTGAAGTGCTCTATTTCCCTACAGATGATAAAGTTGTAGACATCTTCACCAAGTCTCTTACACAAGCAAAGTTTTCTAAACTTCGATCTATGTTAGGAGTTCAAGAATGTGTCCTTAAGGGGGGATAGGCTCTAATTCCTCCTTCCTTCTCCTAATAGTGTCACTTTTGTAAATCCTTCAATCCTATCCCAAGTTGTTCTTAAGGGGGAATGTTAGGATATTTAGACACTTAGGAGTTAGTTAAGATCAACTTGTGTAATATATCCGTTAGGTAAAAGTGTGTTTCTTTAGTATGCATTAGTATGCATATGTAAATATTCTAATTCGATGGTCACGATATGTTCTAGACATAGAGTGATCCGACGGTTCAACTTTTCTTAGATCATACCTACCATTGATTCGTGGCTTAACACATGATTGGTCTATGATTTCTATTTGAAGAGCATAGAGGGTCCTTGGCTAGTTGATCGATTATGAGAAGTTCATATGTAACTTTCTTTCTTTTGCGTAATAAATTGCTCCAAGTAGCTATTTGGCTGGGGCCGTGGACTGTTTCCCTCTCAAGGGTTTTAACCACGTGACAAGCATCGGTGTGTTGATCTATGATTTATTTGTGTGAAGTGGTTGCTGAAGGTGTTCGTTCTTTTGGGAGTACCCTATGTACCTGAACACCGACCCTCCAACCAACTCGGGATAAGCACAGGTTCTCACAAGGAGACGAAATGAAAGTTCGAGGAACCCACCAAGAAATCGGGTAGGTAATCGAATAAACAGAGAGTGGTAGAAGCAGGTAGGTGACTAGTTGAGTCGGGTCAGTACCCAACCATCAAGGCAACGCTCGTACTGTAAGTAAAATCTCCCAATGAAGATCTTATCATGGAATATTATGGGCTTAAATAGCCCACGTAAAGTTAAAATATTGAGTAAAAAGATCAAGCAAACAAATCCAACCATAGTTTTCTTGCAGGAAACCAAATGTCCAACAACTCAGATTGAGGATCTGAGTAAGAAAATCGAGAAGGGTAGTATGGGAATAGGCATTGATCCAAAAGGCCATGCTGGAGGTTTAGGGATCCTCTGGGACCCTACTAGGGTCAGCTTAGGGGGATTCCATAGTAACATATGTCTCTAAGTCAACAGACTTCAAGGTAATAGGATTTCCAGTGGGAGGGATGATTACGAATGTCTATGGACCTCACGCGCCTGGTGAAAGAAGGGTCTTTATCAGGTCTCTGTGGAAGATTTGGGAGTAGGCGCCCGAAGCCGATTGGATAACTGGGGGTGAATTCAATCTTATCACCTCTTTGGAAGAGAAAAAGGGCGGTCGACGCGGGCTAGAGGAAGAATGTGAAAGCTTCCGACACGCCATTAAAGAACTAGCATCAGTAGACATCATCCCAGGGGAAGGATGGTCTACTTGGAACAACAAGCGGACGAGGGAAAGGCACATTGCTTCCCAACTTGATCGATTTATGGTCTTGGAATCCATTATTGATCTGGGCAGTGAAATGCATTCATCCACTCTCCCAGGAATAGGATCTGACCACTTTCCCATAGAATTGAAGTGGAGTGGGTTGGGATGTCAGTTCAAGAAACCCTTCTGATTCGAACAGTTCTAGATCGAACATCCAGATTTCAAAGAACATGTAAGAACTTGGTGGGAAGAACTTGGGGATGATGAGGGCCAGAGCATGTATAAATTCCAACAAAAACTCAAAGGGATGAAAAATAGAATAAAAAATGGAATAAGGAGGAGTTTGGGAATATTTTTGCAGACAAAAAGCTCATTGAATCCTGCATCCAGGAGATCCAATCCATTGGGATGAATGAAGGATACAATAGCAACCTGAAAATGGAAGAGTCTAGAATTTTTTCTCAATTGGAGGAGCGGGAAAAGCAGGAGGAAATTCTCTGGCGGCAGATATCCAGGAATCATTGGCTGAAAGAAGGGGAGAGGAACACGAAATTTTTCCAATTATCAGTCATCCAACAGGATGGAAAACAAAATCCTCTCCATCAAGAATGATAGAGGTGAATAAGAGGAAACCAGGGAAGGTATAGAGACTTTTATGAACCAATATTTTTATGACATAATGTTTGAACCAAGGCAGGACAGGAGGGAGGACATTTCCAAAATTACCCAGCTCATACCGTCTCTGGTTACCCAGGATCAAAATGACCTACTGATGAAACCTATAACCCTCCCAGAGGTAAAGGAAGTAGTTTTTCAAATGAAGGAAGGAACAACCCCTGGCCTAGATGGATTTGTAGTCAACTTTTTTCACCAATTCTGGGATCTAACCAAGATGGAAGTCTAGAGGATTGTGGAAGACTCTAGGGTTTCTAAATGAATGTTGTCAGCATTCAATGCAACCTTTATCACACTCATTCTGAAATGTGAAGGGGCTTACTTCCCAGACAAATTCAGGTCGATAAGCCTCTGCAATTTCATCTACAAGATTACTACCAAAGTAATTACAAACAGATTGAAGCCCCTCCTCCCGAACCTAATATCCCTGGAACAGTCAAGTTTTATAGAGGGTCGGCAAATAACAGACAATATTATTCTGGTCCATGAATTGCTCCATTCCATAAAAATTCAAAAAAATTTGGGCATGATGGTTAAGTTGGACATTGCAAAATCTTATGATAAGCTTAACTGGCAATTCATTAGAAGCATGCTTGAAGCTTTTGGGTTTCAAAGAGATTGGGTGGACTGGATAATGAGCTTAATAACATCAGCCTTCTTCTATATTTTAGTTAATGGAGTCCCATTTGGAACTTTCAAACCAACAAGAGGGATCAGGCAGGGGGATCCCTTATCCAGTTTCCTCTTTATTCCAATGGCGGAAGGGTTGGGTCGAGCAATTACAGCCTCCCGAGACAACAATGAAATCAGGGGTATCAGAATTCATCCGTTAGTGGCTAAAGAAACTCACCAACAATTTGTGGATGACACAATGCTAATGGGGTACCCCTCAGTACAAGAAGCCAGGAAGTTTAAGCAATGCCTGCTATATTTTGGCAAAGGCTTGGGGTTAGAGGCTAATGGTAAAAAGTCTCAGGTTTTCTTCTTCAACATGCCTAGGATCACTAGAGGAAACATCTGTCGAATCATGGGATTCTGGGAGAGATCCCTTCCATCCAAATATCTTGGAACACCTCTAGTAAATTCACTAGCAAAGAAGGGTTCATGGAGGGAACTTCTTAACAATATGAAAAAGGCTTGATGAATTGGACTCTAAGGCCCCTCAACTTGGCAAGCAAAATGGTGCTGGTAAAATCAGTCCTTCAGGCAATTCCAACCTATCTTTTGGCCACCTTAGCAGCCCCGAAGCAGTCCTAAAGAAGATCGGGAACATGCAAAGGGATTTCCTGTGGAGTGGGAATAATGAAAAAAGGAAGTGGGCCTTAGTGGAATGGGAAGCGGTCTGTATCCCGAAGCATCATGGAGGCTTAGGTCTCAGAGACCTTGAGAAGGCTAGTATAGTAAGCGGGACCACGCTTTGGTGGAGATGGGTAGCCCATGATAGAGAACCATGGGAAAAAGTATGGCATGCCAAATACACGTAAGGGTGGGAGAAAAAAGAGCTCATTCGCTTCTCAGAAGACTTTTTTGGGTCTCATATATGGCAAACGGCTTGGCAAGGAAGGAGTTTGGTCCAGGACCACAATTTCTGGGAAATTCAGAATGGCCAGATAGCCCAGGTATGGGAGGATTCCTGGCAATAATTACCCCACTTGGACACATCGAGGATTTAAAACAAATAAAGGAATCATGTAAAGCCCCGGGTTTGGTTAAGGTAAGTGATATCTAGAAGAATCAGACAAATGAGTAGGAATTTCAAGTATGGGTTGATAGGGCATGGTAGCTTCGTTTTGGCCCTGGATAGGAAGTGGACAAACTAGAAGAAACCATGGACAACCAATGGATATGAACTCACCTAGGAAATGACAAGCTCAGGTGGGGTTACAGCCAAAAGGGGTCTTTCACAACCAAAGAAGCCTATGATATCCTGATTGGAGTTGACATCCAACCCATAGAAAAAAATGGGAAAATATGTGGAAAAAGAAATTATGGCCCAAAATTACTATCTTTAGTTGGCTTGTACTGAAAAATAGAATTATTATAGGCAAAAATATCATGAAAAGAGGGATGGTTGGCCCTTACCGTTGCTGCATGTGCGAGTCAGAAGCTGAGACCACCATCCACCTTCTGGATACCTGCAACTTCAGTGCTACCATCTAGGAATATGGAGTGAAACTCTTTCGGAGAACAGACCAGATAAGACAACACCCAGACATAACAATTTCTGAGTGGTCCAACAAGCCCTTCACAAATCCCATCCTGAATCACTTATGAGATATTTTTCCCCACTTTTTGCTATGGGAAGTGTGGCACGAACGAAATTTAAGAACCTTCCAAGGGAAAAGTTGTACTATCAATAAATTCTGGGACACTATCACGACTAGAATGAGAGAAACCGTAAAGGTAGGGGCCTGGAGTGAGGTGGATTAGGAAGCCAGTGGGGCGGAAGCCCCCATCCTGCAATCATGGAACCTAACACACCCTTCGCAGCCAGAATCAAACAAGAGTAGACCAACCAAAGCCCTATTTAGTAATACTAAATGGGAACCTCCACTCGAGGGAGTGTTTAAGCTCAATTTTGATGGAGTGTCAAAGGGTAACCCAGGCATGGCAGGTTATGGGTTCATAGTGAGTGACAACAGAGGAAGAATGCAAGGTTTTGGCCATGGATTCATTGGGTGGGAGACCAATAATGCTACAAAAACTAAAGGCCTCTTGCAAGGCATTGTAATTCTTAAAGAGAACAACTGGATGCCAATCATCATAGAAGGGGACTCACCGGTAATCATCCAAATGACAATCAAACTACAGAATGGCACACACACTGCTAAGGTGGTGCAATCGTGGTGCTTGGAAGGCAGAGTGGAGTGATTCCAGGGGGTCCTGTGCGAAGGATTGGAAGCAAACTTCAGTCACGCCCGTCGTCAAGAGAATAAGGCAGCGGACCTGTTGGAAAACATGGGTACGGAAACACATCGTGAATTTAATTCCACAGTGTGCAATGAGATGACCAATGAGACCAGTCAAGCCAACTGTGTTTGTCTCGCAGATCAAGACATGCAGGGTAATCATGAAACAAGCCGGGAGGGACACCGAGAATATCAAAATATCTAATCAAGGCACATGGTTGATTGATAGGAGGGGGAGTGGCCATGTGAAGAACCGGTGGCCTTTAATTCCACCTCAAGCCGAGACTCGGTCTCCATCTTTTCGCATGAGTGGAAGCATGGGTGCTAGAGAAGGCAAATCTGGTTTTCTGTGCGAGCGAAATACGATCCGGACTAAGAACCGTACCCACCACATCATGATCTGCAATGCATCAATGATGCTCCTAATTTGAAACTTGCTATTTAGAGAGGCTTGGGATGACGGCCATAACCGCATTCACAATTTCTGCTATGTTGTTTCTATAATAAGAACTTATGGAACAAGGAAGGTGTTGTTTTTTGTAAGGCTTTTGGGTTGAAGGTGGGCCGAGAGCATGGACGGTCGCAAAGGGAGGGGGAAACGTCCGGTGAGTCAAGAGGACAAGTCAGGGAGAGGAACGAGAGCGCAACGAAAAGCATTGTGGGAAGCAAGGATCTATGAGCTTGAACTCCCTAGCGACATTCAACAACGAGTCAACGATGCCAAAAATCAGTTGAGGGCGGAGTTTGATTAGGAAATCCTTCAGGAAGAATGCCGGAAGGCAGAGGACTGGATTCTGGACCTAGGGCACTCTGTAGGTAGAGCCAACATGTATGAAAAGACGATAGCATTATTCTAGGTAATGAAGAACCTGGTCAGGCGGGCAACCTCGGATTGTCATGTCCCCACCTCTCATCCCGACGATGGAGAGGACACGACCTACACACTGTTGCTGTCAAACGGGAAAAATAACCCCATGAACATAAAAACATAATAAATAAAATGCATTGAACATAAATATATACCCAGATTCATAATGCATTATACAACGGAATCAAAAACATCCATTCAACAAATTCATCATGTTCATTTTAATTCATAAACAATTCATTGAAGAGATTAAATACACAAGAATACTTATCTGGAAAAGAAGTTGGTCCGCAACTGGCTAGGTCGCTGCAACGTTCCACCCAACCATAGCCAAGTGTGCTCATCAATCTCTCAGCATCACTGCCACCCCTGAGCTGGGCATGATTCCACAAGGCACTAGGGAAATAACAAGCTCACACATAGACCAAAACCAAAACATCCACAGTTAAGCCAACGCACCGTTGGGTTTCACAGACTGTCCTTCCAAGCCAATAAGAAATTGGGCTTTACAGGCTGCTAAGGAAACTAACCAACAACACATGGGTTCCTTGGACTTATCCAGCCAAGCCACACTTGTATCAAACACACAGTCAACCCATTTAATCAAACACAGTCATACACAACTCTTGGATATGAACAAAACATTCATGGGAACCAAAACAAAAATGGCAATTGGGGCAAACAACCCAGCATGAGGAAATACGTTTTCAGGAAATGTTCTTGGGCTTCACAGAGGTAAAAATGACCTCATCAAACCCTCAGACTGCGGATCTATTCTCCCGTCCGCTGGGCCTTGCCAAAAATGGGAACTGCAATTACAACCGGCACAATAAAATGGAGAAAACATCCCTTTGACATAAATTTGATTTTCCAGAGTCCTTTATGGCCCTAACATGGCCAAAACGAACTCAACAACACCCAAAATTCGTGGGTCTCTTCCCCATTTGTTGGCAACCCAAAAACGAGTTTCCCAGCTTGAAGAAAATAGGAAAAAATGCAGAAAAACGTGGAGGATAAATCCCAGCTTTCTCACAAGGGAAAAAAGGACCTCCTCAAACCCCAAAATCGTGGCCCCTTCCTTCCCATTCACCCCAACAACACCCAAACACATTCTGAGTATGGAGAAGGGAAGGAAACAACATACAAACCATGGAGGAGAGAGCTCAGTCTCTTCCCACTGCGTGAGGTAGCCAAAACTCCATGAGGTTGGGTGAGAAATGAAAGTCATGGGTGCATAATGGCTTGGGCATGCCTTCCCAAGCTTTTACTAGCCCCACAAGTCAAAAACACACTTTCCAAAAATGGGTGACCTCCCAAATTCGAATTTGGCCTCCATGCCTTTCCCATCCCAAGGAGATAACTTCTTCAACCACTTCTAGATGACTGGGCACAAAAAGACAAAAAAGGTAGTTGACAACTTTATGGGTTTTACCTTAGACATTTGGATTTTCCCCATAGGCTCAAGGTTGAATAATTCCCCCTCCCTATTCCTTGTGAAATCATGCCCCCATCTTCTTAACGTTGCGGCGTGTAGCTAGTTGTGGTATTTTTTATTAATTTGCATTTTACATGATGTCTCAAAACACATTGTGCCTGGATAGCACATAAAGCATCGGCATCGATTTTAGTTGCTGAAACATGAAACACTAAACCCATGGTGGGGCCTTTTCCTTGAGCTCCACATCATGATTTAATACAATATTTACATCATATGCAATTTAATACCATGGGGTCAAAATCGGGGTGTTGCAGGGATAAAGAAGTAGTGGAGACTGCGACTGATCGAATGGAATAGTGGAAAGTTGATATTATAGCCAATATCAACCAGCTGAATTCGAAGGTCGACTTGCTCCTTAAGCGTCTCAGAATACTGGTTCCGCCAGCTTCGCCTTGTGTGGTGAATTCGCATCCTGCGGAGGAAGGACCTCGTCAGGGTGGCATCCCATACCTGTCGTATGCAATGCTTTGATTGGGCGAGAATGAGAATTCTGGGATATGTTGGGGAACAACATTGGCCTACCAACATGTTGTAGTTCATATGGTTAGTTGGATTTCAGTAGTATGCAGGCTTCACCCTACGGTAAGCAAAGAAGGTGTCGTGCAAGCATTAAGATGCACAATCTTGTTAAGTTTTTGTCAGAAACTGTAAGCATCTCGGTCCTATGGAGAATGCTAGTGTAAGGGATTTTCAGGTGACTTTTTGTCAAGTTTATGTGGGAAGGGCGTTTATGTGGGAAGGGATAGGTAGAGGCTATGGTTTCAACCCAGTCTGATAAAATTTGCTTGTAATCTCTTTTGCTGATAATATAATGAAAGTCTCCTTACTTACAAAAAAAAACTTCCAGTGTATTTATAGGGAACAAAATCAATTAGCTAATGAACTTTCATAATTAGCCTTGGAAGGAAAAGAAGGTGCCTTTTACTGGGAAGAAGTTGAGGAAAATTCTTCAATTCAAACTGGGTCCATCAACATCTTTGAGTACTAGATTCAACAAACTTTGAATCTCTGTGATTCCTTTGGTCTGCATGATGGTGGTTATATGATAGGCTTGATGCCTCCCTTTGTCTTTTGATTAGTTTTGTTATGCATGTTTAGACTCTTTTATCTGTAATTCTGGAACCTGGACTACAGTGATAACGCTAGTATGCTTATGTTTTTAAACAATCATTCTTTTTTGAGACTGTATATACAAGAATTGTACTTTTTGATTCGCCATGAATAACAAAAGTATGTTAAAAAAAAACTCCTCCATATTGGGTTGTTTTTCTCTCCAAACATTTTTTTGGCAGAAAATTAAATTTTTATTTTTTTATTGTTTTGTTAGGTAGGAACATTACAACATCTCTCTCATATTAGGTTGTTTTTTTGGTTGACATTTATTTTGGCTGATAATTAACATTTTTATTTTTTATTATTTTGTTAGGTAGGAACCTTACAACATCTCCCCACCCCATACGAAGTTGTAGAGCCTCTCTCAAATCAATTAGTTGTATGTTAGAATTTAAATGGTGTTACGTTATGTTGAGTTAATTATTATTAGGGTTTACATTAGATATATCGTTAGAAGCTTTTTAAATTTTAAACAATGAATTTTATTTGGGACGTGACTTTCAACCTAATTAAAGATCTATATAAAGGTTTTTTTTTAGAAATGTAAGTGTAATTTTGTGAACTAATTTAGTAAAGGGTGAAAAATATGTCTTTGCGTCTTAAAATTTAATGTTATTTTATATAACTGGAAAGTTAAAATAAATTTATGCTACATTAGTTAGTATTGTAAGCTGTCTTGTACAAGAAATGTTTAGAATAATGGCACTTGTCCATGACCTCATCAATAATAAAAAGTTAATTTTTGACTTTATATGTCCCACCGCTTATCCATTCAATGTTTGAACATGTCCTTCACCGGAGTAAGCTAGCTATGGAGCAATCCTCCCTCATCGGACGGAGGAGGAGCAAAGTTAGCGTTGACTTTGCTCCTCCTCCGTCGGATGGAGGGAGGATTGCTCCATAGCTAGCTCACTCCGTCCTTCACCATGTGCTTGTCCAATGTCTGGACATAACATTCACCACTTACTTGTCCAATGTATGGATGTATTGTTACTATGTGCTTCACTATATACTCATTCAATGGCCAAGCATAGTGTTTGCCCATCCACTACAAGCTTATATATATCCAATGCCCAAATACACATACAAATTCACATTTACTATCTTTAATTAAAATCACAAAGTCCATATAATAAATTTTAACCAACAAACATTAAACATAAATTGACTTCACTCCTACTTGTTTGATGGCCCAAACCATTTCTATACTCATTGAACTCTCGTGGTCAAAACCCCTTTTTTTCACACGGAAAAAGGCAGTTTTAACTTTTATAAAACTGTGTCTTAAAGGCGACACTAATATCGGTTTCATAATTACAGAGGTCTAAAATATCATATACAAGTCTGTCAAATAAGTGTAACTAGATTGTAACTTGAAATCTGAAACATATAAGAGTATCTGAGCAAACTCTTAGATAGCTTAATAAACTTTCTACTCCAAAAGAGATAACTAGTAACTGAAAGATCCAAGAAAAACATCAAAAAAGAAAGTCTGATACTTAGTAGAGCAAGAGGGCCCCTGAGTCTGTCAAAGAACCATTAGAGTATTCTTTCCAAATGATCTCTTTGAAACCGGTACCAATAGCCCTCTTCGAAAGGTCATCTGCCGCAGTATTATACTCCCTGAAAATATGTTGAAAGGTAAGTGTGCTAAATTGTCTGATGAGTTCTTTTGTTCTGCTCAACCAGTGTTCCAATTCCACCGAGTGTATATCATAATTTCCCTTGGCCCACTCTATAACTACTTTTGAATCTCCTCTGACATGCATGATCTGAAAGTTCTTATGAAGAGAAAAAAAAAGTAGCCCCCAAAGGGCCAAAAGTTCATATCTGGTGTTAGTACCAGAGCCCGCATCCATGAAGTCTGAAGTGCTGTGAGCTGTCCACCAAGATATACATACCAACACCACAACGTCCAACATTGGCTACTCCATCAAAAAATCCCATAATCCCATCCCTCAATTCTACAGGAGGGCTAATCTGTCTGGACATCTTAGGATTAGGTAGAGACATAACCAAGAAGGGGGAGGAACATACCTTCAAGATGATATGAGCCTGATTAATAGGTATGTCCTGAAATATGGAAGCATTTCTCGCCCTCCAACATTCCCATAAAAACAGACACAAAGCTACCAGTGGTAATCCCGTCACCGATTGCTACTGTTCAAAATTCGCATCTAAGGTGGCCTAACCCCACTCCCATGTTCCCCTAAGCTGTAGACACAGAGCTCACCCAGTCAAAATGAAAAAATCACAGCTCTCGAATATATGCTCAGAAGTTTCCAAAGCACTGTGTCAAAATATGCATATCCTAGGGCCGATGAACCCATGGTGCCGAAGGGCATCCCATGTGAGGATTTTGGAGTTTATGGCAAACCAAACAAAGTATTTTATCTTTCCTGCCATCTTAATACGCCATAATGAAGTGTGCCACCCTCGATCATCCAGTTGCTTAAGAGATTTCAGAGACACAATGTATGGAATATGGGCTTTTACCACTCCAGAGTGTCGGTTAGCCTTCCAAATGATACGGTCCGGAACATCATGCAGAGAGATACCTATTTCATATAAACTTCTAGTATAGCAATCCCATTCAATAGCCAGTGCCCCCGTAAGTCCTAACTTAGACGAGGACCGCCAATGAGGAGAGGTAGCACACTGAGGATCAAAAATCTATTTTAGTAAATACTGTCCCATATCATGCGTACACAATAGCAGAGGTTGTGATAGCGAAGAGTTCATCACGCCCGATATTGGGTCCATGCCCAAATAGATCAAATTACCATGATCGACAAGCCATACCAACTCAGGAAGAATAATGTGTAAAGTGGAGAGTAGGCTGCGCCAAACTAAAGAGGCATTATTTGTTTTGAAAATTGCTCTACGAAGCCAGATATCCAACGACATTCGAGACATATATTTAGATTTAATTAAAGTACCCCACAGTCCCGAATGGTTGCAAGCACGCCACATGCTCTTTGCACACAGTGACAGGTTGAAATGTTTCAAATCTTTGATCCCCCCCAATTTTTGGGCCTGGACAGAGCTCTCCGGCTGGGCAAATGATACTTATTGTGATTGAGAAGCCCTGCCCAAATGAAATGAAACAACAACCGTCGAAACTCATTTATGATTCGCATGGGAAGAATATAAAGGGACATCTAGTAAACAGGCATTGACTGGATCACAGATGTGGCCAAAGTCACCCTCCCCCCAGCGACAGCCACTGGGGAGTCCACCGGTTGACCCGTTGTTGAAATTTCCTAAGAAGCCAGTGCCAATCATCAAAACGATAACCGTTGGGTTTTATCAGGAAGCCCAGATGGGTAAGTCCATCTTCAAATGATTTCCAGGGATAATTTAGAAGGACACCGATACGCGAACCACATCCAGAGCAATATTTAGGAAGCCAATGGAAGATTTTCACGAACTTACAATCATTCCTGATGCATTACAAAATAGGTTAATCAATGACTTATAGTGTAGCCACTCTAATAAGGAGCCGCCCCCAAAGAGAAGGACATCGTCCACAAATAAGATGTGAATAAGTGATATAGACCCAGTAACCTTCAAACCCTTTATCTTCTTGTCGTTCTTTGCTTGTGCGATCAACAGACTCAAACCCTCAATGATTATTAGAAAAAGATAGGGCGATAATGGGCAGCCCTGCTGGATACCCCGAGTAACCTTGAAATTCTTCGAGGGGGTTCCATTAATCAAAACAACAAAGTTTGCTGAGGTGACACAAGACATCATCCAATTTACCATATCTAGAGAAAGCCAGATCTGTAGGAGAGTCAATCGCAACATTGACCAGTTTACTTTATCATAAGCTTTCTCTAGATCCAGTTTAAGAGAAATCGCCGGATAGTGCTTCGATTTAGCTGAGTATAAAACCTCCTAGATAATACCAACTGCACGATCAAACCCTATTTCTCACCTTAACCCATTAAGTTATTAGTTATGAACACTACTAAAGTTAATAATACTAATTGAATCTCTTTGCGAGAAGAGTCACCCTAACCCATTACGTTATTAGTTATGAACAGGCCTAGAAATTCAAATTTATTCTACCTGTCAAATAGAAATTTAATGACGGTTTTGGAATTTTGAAGCCTTTCACATTACGTTTACTGTAAATTCATGACCGTCAACTAGTTTAATTGGTTAAAAAACAACTACTGCTGTAGACTTTGGTATTTTAAAGCTAACAAAATATCTCACAAGTAATTAAAGGTCTATACATCCTCTACAAGAGAGGAACATAGCAAAATTCATGGGAAAAATCATAACTCTAGGCTTTTTCTCTTTCTAAAAATCAAAGACAAAGCGGGCCGTCTTAAGAGTCATCTTGTAGATAATATATAGTGAAAAGAAGTCCTAATTAATTCTGGAGCAGCAGGTTTGGTGTGGGAGATATCCATTGTCAAACTCTCCTTTTTATTCTAATATTTTAACTTGCAAATGCAAAACACAAAACAATTCTTAAAATGATTAAAATGACCATCAAATATTTAAAAAGAAAAAAACAGAAAAAAGATAAGCCCCCAAAACCAATGTTTGTTGATATATATTGATGAAACATATATTGCTTTTATTAAATTACAAATAATAAATATCAAGATTGCATGAGCTTAAAACATAACTGATGTAAATCATTTAATAATCTTATGGTTACCTATTTCTTCCTTCCTTCCACTTCCACTAGACTCCAACCTCCAGGCTCCAAGTTTCTGTGCACCGTTGTTTTCCAACTTCTTTTCTCACAACTTCGAACCTTTATCTATGGGAAAACTGCAGCAAAAATCTTACTCTTGCAACTTGGCCACAAGAAAGAAAAACAATAATGAAATGGAATGGTAAGTATTGGGTATGATATATTTGGCGGGTGCAGGGCTGGAAACAGATGGCAGAACGATCAAGACTGGGGTAGAAGTGGTAAGCGATTTTACAAAGGCATATCCCTGGGGACACACTGCTAATATACTGTAAATCATAACTACCCAGCAGATCACAAAAGATCTTCTTCTGCAAAGATAGAAAACCCTTGTTTCTGACTCCATATAATATACTTGATCTACTAAAATCGTGGTGTTTCAAGTTGTACAGATGCTTGGCCAGAGTTGATTTTCTGACACCACCCATTCCTACAATCCCCACAATACTGGTTGTGTTTCATAATTAGATTTTGGAAATCTTCCGTCCCTTGGTCCAGGCCAACTGGGTGTTTAGCTACCTCTAATGCTTCCTTTTCAAGTACCTCTTTTAATAGAATTTTCTCCAAAATCTCCCATGGTCTCTAACAGCTCAAATAGATACATTCACTTATTAGGGTTAGCATTTGGAAAAGTTAGAACTGAATTTGACAACTACAAAATTTCCAATGCATATAGTTCAA